>JAQMCW010000017.1:12335358-12345724 GCA_030068335.1 Chrysichthys cranchii | reverse complement strand
CACCATTTTGTGTCCCCCGCACCCCCCCCCCTTCCCCTTCCCCTTCCCCTTCCCCATCCATTCTGATAAAAAGATCCCAGTGTAACCCTGGCATTTAATTCAGCACCATGATGATGTGCCATGTAATCCAGGCTGCAGTAATCTGGAGCTAATCCTCAGAGGTTCACGTCTCTGGAGATCTACAACCTACCTAGTATGCAATCACTGTAAATATTCACCTAAAGCATGCTTATATTTCCTTTTTTTTTTTTTTTTTGGCTTGAAAGACTTCTTGACAAAGTCCCAGAAGGAAAACAGGTACAGGAGTGCATGCAATAATAATAATAATAATAATAATAATAATAATAATAATAATAATAATAAAAGTGGAGCTATCCAGTGCAGGAATAAGGTGTGAAGTGCATGAGAGTGCATGAGTGGAAGGGTGTTCATGGTGGTGGATGGTGATTCCTACACCGAGGTGCTAATGCGGTTCTTACCCCAGCTGCTGGCGGTCCTCCCGCAAAACTCACGCGTCCTCGGGTTCCAGATGAACTCCTTCCATCCGCCCTTGTCGCCGTTCTTTGCCATTTTCGTTGCTTATGTGATGCAAGAATGATGCACTCGCTGAACTAAAAAGCCTGAGGTTTAAAGCTCACACATACATATACATACACACGCGCGCGCACGCACACCCACACACGCGCACGCACCCACACGCGCGCGCTCACGCTCACGCACACGCACACGCGCGCACTGAGAGGGAATAAAGCACCGGCAAAGCAGAGCTGTGCGCTCTGAGCCTCCTGTCGGGGGATTTCAGCCTGAATTCAAAGGACACAAGGACTCTCTGGGTACGGTGTCAGTACCAGGTGAGAGCCTGTTTGCGTAGGAAAATGAAAAAAGAAAAGAAAAAGAAAGAAGGATGAATGAGGAGGGAAGTTCCGCGGCCGGCTTGGAGCTATGTCATCGCAATGCGCATGCGCCGACGACGACAGCAGCCCGGGGCGATCCGCAGAGCGGTGCAGTGCAGGGGTAAAAAAAAAAAAAAAAAAAAAAAGTGCCGACACTGCGGTAAGACAAAAAAAAAAAACAAAAACAAAAAAAACCCATAAGCTGATTTACCACCAAGTGGCCAATCAGAACGGCGTGTGCAGCACTGACTCCGCCCCTTAGGGACTAATCAGCCCGGTACATGGCTGTGTTCCAAATGGAGCACTTGTGTATCTCTGGTACACTGCAGCTAGCCTGTTTTAAGATAAGATCTTGCAAGCATTTCCAGGGGTCTGATTTGTTCTCATGAACGTTACTGAGCAAACATGATCAGGAACTATTTCTTTCTTTCTTTCTTTCTTTTTTTATGGAGTCTAAGGCGGCACAGTGGCACCGACGGTGGCATTGCTGAATCATGGTTCAGGGATCCCCAGTGCATTCCTGAGCTCGGGTTACCGTCTGCACGGAGGTTCTTTAAATGTGCCCCGAGCGTGGGTTTCCTCTGGGTTCACTGGTTTCCTCTCACATACCAAAACACATTCCGAATAGGCCAAGGTGGTTAACCCTGGAAAACCCAAACCACCTATAACTAAAAGTTAGAGTCAAATATGACCCCAGGGGTGCTACAGGGTAAAGCTGTGATAAATTGCCTTAATAACCTTTACGTGTTACAGATAACGCATTTACTGAAAGAAAGTGAGTCCAGGTCTAGGGGGAAAAAATGTTCCTTTTTTCCCATCATATTTCCACTACCAAAAATCAAGCTGATGTTATGAATTAGCCGAATATTGGGACGCCACCATGATCTTACTGGGGACTTATTTGATTTACAAGTTGCATCATTGTGATTGTCTTTGGGTTTTTTTTAACGCCAGCCAATGTCGTGTTCCCTAAACACCTTCGTAATAGCATACAAGTAGTAATATTACATTACATTACATTACCATCATTTGGCGGACACCCTTGTCCAGAGCGGCTTACATTTTTTTATCGCATTTATACAGCTGAGCATTTTGAGCTTAAGGGCCCAAGAGTGGCAGCTTGGCGGTGCTTGGATTTAAACTCCTGACCTTCTGATCAGTATTCCAACGCCTTAACCCCCTGAGCTACCCCTTGCCCTTAATAGGAGGCTAGATATGAAGATTCCATGCTAGAATCAAAAGCAATCACAATAGTTAAACATACAAAAACATAAAATGTAATACACAAATTATATTACTCTTCATCTGTGACATGCGACTAACGTGGCACGATGAAAATCAAAAGTTTGATCTCATCGGAGCGTTCTTGTTCATCAAGGGAAGATTCTCACTGGCAGCAAGCCTTGGTAGCAATGAAGCAGCCCTTTTGTTAGCTTGTAGAACTGAACTGGTTTGACGGGATGACTCTGCAACCCTAGTCCCCCTGATGGGCCTCTTGATCCCTCAGGAGCTTTTGAATGCAGACGAACCCATTCGAGTCATCCCTCAATCATTTCAGATGGTTAGCAAACAGTACTGCACATCATGCTATCCTTAGCCTAACTGAGTGTTGATTATTGTCATTGTCAATCATCTTTGAAACATGTTAGTTCCTGTCATCACTTACATTTTAAGTATTTCGGTCTTTGTATGACTGGAGTCAGAGTTTGGTCCACAATGCAAACAGCAAGTCAGATTCGTTCTCGGTGGGGGTTGGACTCTGCCAAGGCTGCCCTTTGTCTCCGGTTCTATTCATAACTTTTATGGATAGAATTTCTAGGCACAGCCAAGGTGTAGAGGGGTTCTAGTTTGGTGGCCACAAAATCTCATCTCTGCTCTTTGCAGATGATGCTGTTCTGCTTGCTTCATCGAGCCGGGACCTCCAGCTCTCACTGGAGCAGTTCGCTGCCGAGTGTGAAGCGGTTGGGATGAAAATCAACACCTCTAGTCCTCAAGTCCAAGGCCATGGTTCTCAGTCAGAAAAGTGTGGAATGTCCTCTTCAGGTCAAGGGAAAGGCTCTGCCCCAAAGTGGAGGAGTTTACGTACCTCGGGGTCTTGTTCACGAGTGAGGGAAGGATGGAGCGGGAGATTGACAGGAGGATCGGGGCAGCGTCTGCTGTAAAGCAGGCCTTGTTCCGGTCCATCGTGGTAAAAAGGGAGCTGAGCAATAAGGCAAAGGTTACGATTTACTGGTCGATCTATGATCCTACCCTCACCTATGGTCATAAGCTCTGGGTAGTGATTGAAAGAACAAGAATGCAGTTACCAGCGGCCAAAAAGAGTTTCCATCACAAGGTGGCGGGGCTCTCCCTTAGATATAGGGTGAGAAGCTTGGCCATCAAGGAAGGACTCGGAGTACAACCGCTGCTCCTCTGCATTGAGAGGAACCAGTTGAAGTGGCTTGGGAATCTGATAAGGATGCCTCCTGAACGCCTCCCTGGTGTGGTGTTTCAGCATGTCCAACCGGGAGGAGGCCCTGGGGTAGACCCAGGACACACTGGAGAGACTATGTCTCCTGGCTGGCCTTGGAACGCCTTGGTGTTCCCCTGGAAGAGCTGGAGGAGGTGACTGGGGAGAGGATGTCTGGACCTCACTGCTTAGGCTGTTACCCCCACAACCTGACCCTTGGATAAGTGGAAGAAGACGATGATGATGACTTACATGACTTATTTTAGCAGCTGTAGACAATCATTCCCTGACCGGGGGCAAACGAGGGAAACCAACACGGAGGGTAGAAAGTAAATAACCTTGTTAGTTAGCTAATATCCGAATGTAAATAATCTTTTCAAAGAAAAGATTTCAATGTCAAAATTATTGCATCGGAATGTAACTACAGATTAACTACAAAATATTGTCACAAAAGCACTCCTCTTAATTTTTGGTCTTGCAAGCCAAATATACAGTATATTCCATAGTTGACCTAAATGTTGGAAAATAAATAGAATCTTATTATTATTATTATTATTATTATTATAATAATCATTGGCTATGTTTCCTGTACTAGCTAGGCCTTAGCGGTTACAATGTGTGCACTTTGTGTTCACTTTACTTTCATATCAGCATAGTAGCAATAAAAAGTCGCGTGTAGGCACTGTTAGCATCTCTGTATCACTATAATCAATGTAATACTGACAGGTTTATTAATAAATCAGTGGTGCTCATCCACTTGTGACAACATTTGCATCAGAAAGACATGATAATAATGACAATCACTTTCTGCCACCTCTTGACAGGCAGGATATTATTATAGAGTGGTATTCAGACCCCTTTTACTTTTTGCCCACATTACTGCATTATAGATTTAATTGGAAATGGATGAAATGTACTACATTCAGTGATTCACACTGACAAAAAAAAAAAGTTGTAGAAATTTTTGCAAATTCTTTAAAAATTAGATACTGGAGACTCTAATTTAGCTAAGTATGAAGACCTTTGGCTAAGACACTTCAAATTTAGCCCAAGTTTGCTTTGATTATCTTGGGATTTCTCTAAAACTTGCCTGGAGTTCTCCAGTGGTGAATTCAGTTGATTGGCCATGTTTTAGGAGAGCATGCACATGTGCGTTAAGGTCCCAAAATTCACAGTGCATGCCAGATTAAAAACCTAGCCAATTAAGTACAAGAAATTCTCCATAGACCTCCATGATCAACTTATGCTGAGAAGTAGATCTGGGCAAGAATATAAAACAATTTCGAAAGCTTTGACTGTTGTCAGGAGCACAGGGCTCAGGCTTGTGAAATGGAAGGCGATCAAACACAGTAAGCAGGTTAGAATGATCAGGGGGAGGCCTTTGAGTAAAGTGACTAGACAGAACCCACTCCTGAGTCAGAAGCATGGCAAGCACATAAAAGACTCTGAGGAAAAACCATGTGGAAATGAGGATTCTCTGGCCTGATGAAACAAAAATGTAACACGTTTAGCTGAAATACAAGTGTTCATCTGATGAAAACTAGATCATGCCCGTCACCTGACTAATAGAATCCCTAGGGTAAAGCATGGTGGTGGCAGCATGAATGCTATGGGGGTGCTTTTCAGTATCAAGGATGGGGAGAATGGTCAGAATTGATGGACCTAAAAATGCAGTGAAATACAGAGAGGTTTCTGAATAAAACATGATCCAGATTGGAGAGAAGCTTCACCTTTCAGTATGCCATGACTCAAAGCATATGGCCAAGACAGTATTGGAGTGGAGTCAGAACAAAGTCTCTTGAGGTGCCCTTATAAAGTCTGGATTTAAATCCCATAGGATATCTGTGGAGAGACCTGAAGATGACAGTTCACAGACTTTCCCCCAACCAGTCTGATTGCACGTAAGAGAATTTGCCAGAAAGATTGGGAGAAGCTGGCCAAATCCATGTGTGCAATGCTTGTAGAGACAAGAAGACAAGTTGTACTTGCTGCCAAAGGTGCTTCTACAAAGTACTGAATAAAGGGTCTGAATACATATCTAAATGAGACATCTCTGATCTTTGATTATTTAAAACGCCGTTTTCTAGTTTCTACTAGAAATTCAAATAAATAAAATGTGCAAACAACCTCTGCACATCTGGGGTCTCACTATGATCTGAAGTCGCAATAATTCTTGAGGGCAGAGCTGAATTTACCCAGCAGTCTGTGCTGAACTGGGACAGCGAAAGCCTCTGTCTGCACAGTCTCATCTATAAACAGCTGTCCCGAAGGTAATTGCGGCCTCTCTGCGTGGTGATGCTAACGGAATACCACAGACGTGGTGCCCCCTTGTGGTTCAGTGTAGAGTTATGTGGTAGGTTTAGAAGGAAGTCCCACCTAAAGGCGTCACCACCTAAGTGAAGAGAAATGACAGACTGAATATTTTAAGATACATTCACACGAGCTTCATGAACTTAACTTCCAGTCGAGACACATCACGACAAACAACTGTTCGGTTCATCATATAAAATTTATTTCATGACGATATCAATGCAAATATAGCACTACAGTGATTTCCAAGGTACATCGTATCTTACCATATCAATATATTATGGCACTCATAATATGGCCACCATTTAAGTAGACACGCAAAGCCGACAGCTTCTGTAAACTAGTTTTATCGTTAATTCTACCCCTTCGTTGTAATAAATTGTAACTAGGTGATTACTTAGTATATCTGAAGTACAAATTGGGCACAGTTTATTCAGACTGAGACACAGCCCAACCCCTTCTTTACGTTGGAATCCCTTGAGAACTCCCAGCATGCATTGCACCAGCCCTCTACTTCCTCTGTTGTGAACCTGCTTCCTGTTTGACAGAGACTGTACTGAGAGTGCCCACCTGGGTCATGCGGTGATTGTCAGTGACATTGTGGAACAGTCATGTGAGCACCATGGTGACACCACAGTGACGTCATGCTGTTAACACCAGCACAACCTCATGGTAACAACTTGACCGTGTACTCATTGTTTTGGTAACACTTTGGTGTTACCAAGATTGCCAATAATGCCATGGTAACATTAGGGGAGCATTGTGGTGCAACCAAAGTGACACTATGATGACACCACAGTGACCTCATGATGATATCATGATGACACAAGGGAACTGATATGGTACTCAACAAGGTCACGCGGTGTTACTAGGACTGTCAGACACACGAAGGTGGCATCATGAGGACGCTCTGATGACACCACCGTAACGTCAGGTTAACACCATGATGACACCCCAATGATCACAATAACACCAGTATGATACCACAGTGACTCTTCCGTATCCCCATGACGATCTTTCTGTACCATGGTGATGTCACTTCAGTAACGTCAAGACAGCACCATGAATAACCTCTAGGTAATACCAGGATAACCTCAGTATACTCAAAATGGTCATGGGGCATTACTGTGATTGCCAGCACCACCATGGGAACATCATTAGAACACCATGACGACACCATAGTAACCTCCCTGTGACACCATGACAAAATCGGGGGGGGGGGGGTTGTACAATGGTGTTACCATGATTGACACCATAGTAGCATCATGACAAGGCCTTGATGACACCACAATAACTATATGGTAACTCCATAACCAAACCAGGGCTACACCATAATGACACCACGAAGACAGTAACAACGTTGACGACGCTGCAACGTGACCTTTTCCCGTTTCTCAGCGGTGTGGATCAAAGTGAAAACTGTACAAGTTGTTGACAAGTGTTCAGAAAACAACAACAAAGTTAAAAACACAACCACGAGAGGAGAACGGAAAAGAAAACCAAACCGGGAAAAATAAATAAATAAATAAATAAATAGATAGGTAAATAAATAAAACCCCACTTGCGTGCCATAGTACAATCACAGAAAGATCTACTCGTACGTAGTAGACAGTTAGGCCAAACTCCATCCTACTCTGACCTCGAGAAACGTGGGAAAAAAAAGAAAAAAAAAATAGAGGAAAGTCAAACGCAGCAAAAAGAAAAGGAAGAGGTATAATAAGAGAAGAAGTGGTACCAGTAGTGAGTAATATGACAAACTATTTATAACAGCAGTAGTAATTCAATAGCAGCAAAAGTATTCCAAAATATCCAAACAGTGACCAAACTGGGCTGGTGGTTCCTGTACATAAATAAACAAATAGATTAAAAAAGCAGTAAAAGTAGACCTGTTTAAAGGGACTTGCATAATTCTAGCAGGAGATACTGTATTGTTGTGTCTGGGACCGTGCCTTTAGTGAGAGGGCTTGCATTTCAACGGGCCAAACCATTCGGTACAGTGTAGACAAGGCTGCCACAGATAGAACTACTAAATTCCTTTATAAAACAATTAAACACCTTGTACTTTTATACATCGTATGCTACAATATACTTGTCGATTACAAGTATGAAAGTGGAAAGAATTGCTACATAATCAATACAGTTTTACATTTCTATTTTACAATTTCGAACCCTTGTGAGTTTGTTTTAGCACGTCGCGTGTGGCTTCGCCTTTTTCGTCGGGTCTGGATTGTGCGATTAGTTCCAGCATTACGGTTATCCGTTTGAGGAGCGGGATCATCCGGGCCACACAGCGAAGGAACAAAAGTTGATCTCGGTTTGCCTCTTAGTGTCTGGTATGAATGGCAGAGCCTGCGTGTGTGTGTGTGTTCGCGTTTGTGTGTGTATATGTGTGTGCGTGTGCGTGCGTAAGTAAGTGATGGAACCTTAACCAACCTCAAACGAATCTCTGCAACAATTCCACACGATTGACACCTAGGATGACGCTGGCACAGATATGAAGAGGCAATAATACTTTAACTTATGTACACGGATTAGCGTATGATACAGAGTCGTGGATCTGTCCGCAGATCCGTCGAGATAGAGTTCATCCGATCTGGTTTCCTCATCCGGAAACGTGCGCGTTATCGATCGACGGCGCTAAATCTGCGATTTAGGTCTGGCACTCCAACCCGGCCTGCGCATCCTCCTACGGACCAAGAAGCCTTTTAAGTAAACAATGACACAAGCACTGATGCCAGACACGGGAAATGAAGACGACAACTGGTTCATTTACAAAGACTTTCTCAGCCTCCGTATCCGAAACGCCCCAGACTCTCGGAATCAGGAAAATGCCAAACCGTAACCGGGCAGATCGGAATGATATTGCGAGTTTCAGCATGGATACACTTGATCTTATCCTCCTGAGACCCAAACTCTAACGTTGTGTCGCTTGTCCTTTCTCCTGACTCTTTCTCTTTTTTAGTCACTGATAACTATTGAACTTGATCATTGTCTCCGAACGGGAAGAAGTTTGGCAAAAGAGTAATACCCACCCAGTGGTCCTCATATGAGGCTCTTACAAGGAAATACACACAATGCAGTTGGGGGGGAAATGTGATGTCCTCATATGAGGACAGTGGGGTCTCAGGAGGTTCAACAACGTCAAAGGAAAACTTTGGTGTTTTTCAGTGCACCACCTAACACATCTGTAGCACGTGGGGGATTATGACAGACAGCAATTTTGACTTAAGAATAAGATAAGAAGCATCTCATTCCCTCCATTGTGTTTATTCAAAATTATTCAAGCTGTTGAATCCCATCAGTCTGCATTTAAATAGTTTTTGTTGTAAATGAAAAAACCACAGTCATTACTCATTCGCAATAAATGTCTCGGTATGAAAGAAATGTTCTCACAAAGCTGTTTCTATTTTGAATGACTTGGGCAACAGGGTAAGGAATAATTACCAGATACAGATGTGTTGGGTAGAGATGCAATAAAAAAAAAAAAGTAGAGTTTTCCTTTAATAGTCCACCAAACTTCTATTTCCCGTCTATTAGCTTGTCGATTGCGTAAATAAGTACGCTAAGCAATATATTAAAAAGAAAAGAGAGGAAAAAAAAGAAAAAACATTTGAAATCTCATCCTTTGACATCTCCATGTCTCCATGACATCAAAGTGGACTTCCTGCTTATCGTAAACGATGTGACGGAGCTCTTTTGTGGCAGTCTGCTCTGCGTGAACAGACTCCAGATATGTTCCCGGAAGCATATCGCTACGGCGGTCCGAAAAGAACGCGCGAGAACCATCTATTTCCGCGTTTAACTCTTAGGTAGTATACACAATCAAGCCGCGACCAGGGACTGGTCACCTTCGCGCTCGATCAGTAATATCAACATAACGAGAAACCTGGCAAATAAGCACTTGTATACAAACTACGCCAGCACTACACACCTCCATACTTTACAAGGCTTGTGTGTGTAAGTACGCATTGGTGTGTGGGTGGGTTTGAAATGTACATTCTGGTGTTTGTGTGTGTGTGTTTGCTTTTTGTGAACTTTTAGTGTGAGTATGCATTGAGTGCTGTGTATGTTTGAACGATACCTTCTGGTCTGTATGTCTAGGCGTGTGTGTTGTTTTATTATTATTATTTATTATCATTATTTTTTTTTTCCAAATTTGACTGGTTGCGTTTTAATTCTACACACACACTATGTGCTCATCTACAGCATTATCGCTTTCCAGGTCTTTCATTTAAGACCTGTTCTGTTCTTCATATCCACATTCCAGACACACACACACACACACACACACACACACACACACACAC
The DNA here is from genome assembly GCA_030068335.1 of Chrysichthys cranchii. Lineage (NCBI taxonomy): Eukaryota > Metazoa > Chordata > Actinopteri > Siluriformes > Claroteidae > Chrysichthys > Chrysichthys cranchii. The sequence continues at coordinate 12,335,765 of JAQMCW010000017.1, read as the reverse complement.
ACACACACACCAGCTTGTTTATTAACAGCAAGGTCGTGATAGCTCATCTCATGTTCACTCACACACACACACACACACACACCCCCCTCTGGAATGTAGAAGCATGTCATTCAGATGTGTCAAACATCTCACCATCTTTTCATCCCCTCCGTCATCCTGGCTGCTGGAGAAATTCTCCATCCGTTCCAGAACAGGTATAGAGAGCTCCAAACGTTTGTGTCAGAAGTTCAGTGTGTTTTTTTGTTTTTTTTTTTAAAGGCTGTAAACTCAGTGTCGTTCTCTTAGTAGTCGCGAATGAGGCATGGGAGGTAAAAGAGAGTCCCGACTGAAACGTGTCTCTCCTGTGTGTTTATGTATATGTTGTCTTTATATTCTTTATATGGCACATAAAACGCTGTGTGATATCA
>JAQMCW010000017.1:12291458-12309915 GCA_030068335.1 Chrysichthys cranchii | reverse complement strand
TTTGCATTGACCTCTTGTGTCGGTCACATTTTTGCGCCCCCTGATGGCAGGTAGCGAAGAAAAATCTATAGATAAGCTGCACTGTTGTACAAGCCGCAGGGTTCAAAGCGTGAGAAAAAAGTAGCGGCTTATAGTCCGGAAATTACGGTACGTATCCACCGCAAAGGGAACGTGCATTAAAATCATCTGTTTATTTCATTTTGGTTTATTTTTCTATAATTAAAGTGATTTTAACGTTATTCTATGTTTTAGTGCCACACGTAAACCCATAATACACTTTAAAAACATGTTTTTCAGGCTGAAACACATTAATTGTATTTACATTCATTTCAGTGGGAAAAATTAATTTGGGTCACAAACAAATTGGGTCACGAGCCGAGTCTCGGACTGAATTAAGTTAGTGAGCTGAGGGTCCACTGTATGTTCTTGTTGAACATCCCATTCCAAATTTAGTCCTCTTTTGCTATTAGCCTAACCTCCACTTTTCTGCTAGAGTTTGGTCTTTCCACTAGATTTTGGAGCATGGCTGTGAGGATTCGTGTCCATTCAGCCCCATGAGTAGGAGTAGTAGTGAGGTTGGACATTGATGTTGAGTGAGGAGATCTGGGGTACAGTTGGCGTTTTAATTTATGCCCAAGGTGTTCAGTGGGCTTGAGGTCAGGGCTCTGTGGAGGACACTCAAGTTCTTCCTCTCCAATTTTGTCAAACCATGTCCTTATGAAGCTCGCGTTGCCATGCTGGAACATTTTTGGTTCCAGTGAAGGGAAATTGTAACGCCACAGCATCCAGTGACATTCTGTACGATTGCGTGCTTTCAACTTTGGAGCAACAGTTATGGGGAAAAAAGACCAAACCACCACATAGCTATTGGTGTGACCGTCAGGTGTTCACATACTTTTGGCCCTATAGCATGGATTATTGATTTTTCTTTAAATAATTTTTGGCCTGTTGCCAAGAATTCAGCCACAGTGACATCTGAGGGGTTTCCCACGAGCCCACCAGGCACAGAGCTCACTTTGTAGGTGTACGATTACTTACTGTAGCCTGACACTTTCCATTTATGGAGGGGGTAGTGGGGGGCTAAAATAGCCCATTGCACTACATGAGCTACAGTAAGTAATTTTACACATATAAATTGAGCTACATGACAGACGCGGCTAACGATTTTGGAATTCCGAATTATGAATTCTGGATATTTCAATTTTGTCTTTGTTTTTTATTTTTAATCTTTGGGCCTTTTTTGTTTAAATAAAACCTGCACTTGCGTCAAGCTGCTTATCCTGGATCCTGGCATGACAGCTGCACTGTAATAAAGAATGAAGCACTGCATGCATGCACGCACACACACACACACACACACACACACACACACACACACACACGTCTCCCCTTGGGCTCATAACATACCAGTACATACGTTGTCTCCTTGAGGTATGGATGTATGCGCAAGGCTGCAGCACTGCTCAGGGAACATGTGTGTGTGAGTGTGTGAGCTTGGTACTGATGTATGAGTGTGTATAGGAAGGAGGGGGGGTGTTACTGCAGATCTTGGCCTCTTCCTCAGCCATGCTAATGGAAAGCTATGGACTGTGGGCACAGAAAAAAAGGAGAATGATACATAGGAAGAAAGCAAGAGAGAAAAACCCCCAGAAAGCGGAAGAGTGGATGCGCATAGGTGTGTGTGGGCGTCCGCGTCGTGTTTGCGTTACTCAACGAGAGCGAATGGAAGCGTCTACGGCTTTTAAAGTAAAGTATAAAATAGAGAGAAAGACCGACACATTTCAGAGAGGGAACGAGAGGCACAGACAATGCAGACAGAGGGGACTGCGTTAAAGCTCCCGCAGGGGTGTGTGTCGCACGAGTGTGTGAATAAATGGGAAGGTTTCCAGCGTCAGATCTCGTGGTATTGACGCTTACCGATGCATACATCACAATTTAACCATTTATTCCTTTTAAAAGGAGGAATTCGTCTTTTTTTTTAGTCTTTGACTGGTACGTATTTTTTCCTACTCTTGTAAATTATGACCCCTTTCACCCTGGGCACTGTATCGTACCTCAGTGTGAAATAGGCAGGGGATTCGGGAGGTTACCACCTGCCTGCCCATCTGTGTATATGTGAAAGTGCCCTTAAACAAGCACGTGTGAGCGAATTCGCCTCGGCTGGACCCAGCCGCCTGTGCCTTTGTTTTGACCCCAGCCATGGATGTGGACCATTATTCTCGCTTATGTCCTAATAAAGAGACTCAGCACTTGTATCCAGCTGCATTATGGCTCCAGTGTGTTACATGTAATGGCCACCGAGGACACTGATGTAGCCGAAACGCTGCGTCTGTTCGGCTCTTTCGAATTCACTAGCACCGAGAACCTTCCTGTTATCCATTAATTTGAAGAAAACGTCCGGTTTTACTTCATTTAAACAGCAGGTTGTAAAAACCCTATTAGGAGTAGAGATATGGTCACCAGAGATACGGTCACTTTAGTGTCCTTTAGTAACTTAATTAAAAAAAAAAAAGAGCCTAGTGACAAATCTCCAGACTTTCTGAGCAGATATTAGCGGCTGTCCTGCGTTCGGGTATATTCGGTTCGTCTGAATTTCCCAACTGCGGCTGCTTCGTTTCGTCCGAGTTGTCGACAGACATTATAGAATTTTATGCATATACAAATAGATCATAATCATAAAGTCATGATCTGTTCCATTCTGGTAAAACACTGTCCCGTCCTGTTGTATCTTCTTCTGTGATAAAACCCTTTTTTATGCCATGCTTTCCATTCTGTTAATATTCCGACAAAACTCTCTTTTACTGTCATCTCATCTTTTCACTGTATTCTATTCTGATAAAAACATTTTACAAAATATTTTAATACAAGTATTTGAAACATAGAGACATTTTATAGGAAAACATTCTATTTTATTATTTTCTATTCTATTCCAATAAAAACTCTATTTGCTGTCTATTCCATCCTATTCTATCTTCATCTTCTGCCGCTTAATCCTGTTCAGGGTCATGGAGGGGGGGAAGCTGGAGCCAATCCCAGCTGACTTCAGGTGAGAAAGAGGTGGGGTTACACCCTGGGCAGGTCACCAATCCACTGCAGGGCGACACACAGAGACAGACAACCATTCACACTCACATTCACACCTACATCCAATTTAGAGTCGCCAGTTAGCCTGATCCCCTCTGTGCATGTCTTTGGACTGTGGGAGGAAACTGGAGTACCCAGAGGAAACCCACGCGGACATGGGGAGAACATACAAACTCCACATAGAAAGGTGCCCAGGTCGACCTCAGGGATCGAACCCAGGACCTTCTTGCTGTGAGAAGACAGTACTAACACCCCCCCATTCTATTCTATTCAAATTATTATTATTATTATAACTATTGTTCAAATAAAGCTCTGATCTGTTATGCTGATAAAAATAAATATTCTATTCTACTTTTGCCATATGATAAAATTCTATTCTACTCTAGGTTTATGTTAACTCTATTCTATTCTGATTACAACATTCTATTCTCTTCTCCTAAAACTCCATTCCACTCTATCCTACTCCATCGCGACAGCATTTTATTCTTCTACATTCTACCCTATACGCATAAAACTCTTCTCTATTTTTCTATTAAAAAAAAAAAAAAAATAAATAAATAAATAAATAAAACTGTCTTCTGTTCAATTCTGTTCCATTCTATAAAGTCTCATAAAAGGTATGATATTTTGGATCGTATTCCATTGTATTATGATACGTATTTTCAGTTCTATTCTGTTCCTGTATTCTATTCTTAGACAATTCTATTGCACTCTACTGTCCTTTTATGTCAACTCTAATATTCCAATATATTCTGATAAATAATATATATATCTATATAATGACGTAATCTATTTTCTATTCCTTTCTCTTCTCTTCTAATTGGCTTCGGCAAATCTTCCTTCTTCCAGGAGCACATTTTGATATGCAAACGATCCTCACGATTGCACGAATATGCATTAAAACCCAGACAGCTGAAGCAACATTCTGTGCTGCGCGTTAGCTACTTTCCCCCCATAAAGCGCTGGCAACATTGTTCAGGACAGTTATTTACAGTACCTCTCACGTGCCAGTGGAAATCATGACAAAATGTGAGATCACAGACTTTGTTACCGTGCCCTGCCATACCATACTGTCCGGGAGAAAGGCGCTAATACACACACACACTATGGGGCCAGTTACACCACACTCTACTAATTAGTAGCAGTGGTATGTGTGTGTCTGTGTGCTTGGAATAGGGCTACTGCATAAATCACTGCAGCACAGACATGCATGCACACACACGCACACGCACACACACACACACTGTATATATAGGATACTGCAGCACACTGCCAGGTAGAGATGAGCTCTGACCTCAGACCCACTTCTGTACAACAACAATGGCTGGAGCTTCACCGTGGATTATCCACTTTGTGTCTGACTCTGCAAGCCAACATAACATAGAGCCCTCCACCTGTCCTCCATGCTTCTTTCCCTCTCTCCTTCTCCTCCTTTCAGTGTCTCTCTCTCTCTCTCTCTCTCTCTGTCTCTGCATGCACAGATGCACAGAAGCACTCATTGACCTTTCTTTTGCTTTCACACCCCCCTCCTCTCTGCCCCACTCTGTCCTTGGCCATTATTCACAGGACTCAGCAGTGAGCAAGGCGACTCGCTGCATGCCATGCACACGCAGCAACACGCATTACGATCTGTACACACGTGCGTCTCACGCACACACTCACATGCGTGCATGAGAACAAAAACGGAGAAATACGCATACACGCATGCGCGTACCCTCCTATGGTCATGCAGAGAATACACACGCTTGCAAAAGCAGACATGCATGATCAGTGGATTGCATTTAGCCACATGAGTGTCATGCGGAATATTTGGTTTGCAGGCATTGACTTGTGTCAGTGTGTACAATCTCCTGATTATTTCAATGTGTGCGCATGTGTGTGCGTATGTGTCAGTATGTGTGTGTGTGTGTTGATACATCAGTGCACTACACCCAATGGGCAGCCTTGTCTTCACACACAGCTGCAAATTTTCCTCGGATGGGGCATCCGCACCCTGATGGCATCCCCTTTTGATTAAGCATGCATTAGAGTGTGTGTGTGTGTGTGTGTGTGTGTGTGTGTGTGTGTGTGTGTGTGTGTGTGTGTGTGTGTGTGTGAGAGAGAGAGAGAGAGAGAGAGAGAGAGAGAGAGAGAGAGAGAGAGAGAGAGTGTGTGACTAAGAATCACCACACGCAACCACTTCTCAGGAAGACACACTCTCAAGCACTCCACTTTTCCAAAGGATTCCGAGTATGGACTCGGACTGATGGTTGGATTATAACTTCCTACATGTTGTGAGAGCATAAATGTGTGTGTGTGTGTGTATGTATGCAAGTGCAGAGTTCGATTAAGGACAAGTGCACGTATGGATGACAGTGGGGAAAAATAAATCAAAGCGCTCGAGGCGGGGAGGAGGTGTAGCCTATTTATCAAACCCTCCCCACACACACCCATGTGTGCATACACACACAAAATGTTAGCTAACACACTAGAATCTCCAGCTTTTTCAATATCCCGTTTAAATACTAATGCTATGTCCTATTTTCCCATTGGGAAGTCATAATTGTGAACTCTCTCTGCTCAGGTGCACAACTAATGTTAGCCTGTTAGCTAGCCTGAGCTCCTTCCTTCCGTTTTACAGATATAGGCCAACGTCATTGACCTAATTGGTGGTTATTAAGTGTACCTATTTAGAGAAATAAAGATTTACCCACCATGAAACCACTGAAACTGTGCTTTCCTCTGCCATAATGATAAGACAAACCAGAAGGGATGGCCATTTGCAATTTTTTTGCTTTAAGAACTAGTCATTATGATGCTGAAAAAGGTTTGGGCCTCTTATCCTGCCTTCCATTTGTCCTCGGAAGTCGGGATATCCGAGCTCCGAGTCAGAAACTTCAGCTGGAACACCCTCTGAAGTCGGATATCAGACTCAGAAAGCCGGGAGACCCTCACGGACCCTCAGTTAAAAATCCAAAATGGTGGCCTCCTGCCTGGACAGTCAGTGAAAGCAGTAGTTTTATACTGTTTATCAAATTTCGGTCTATTTTCGTCTCATTTCATTTAATGAGACGTCCACAAAGCACCGTCTAGGTTTTATCTGTCCTCATGCTGATACGGTGTTTTTATGCGCGAAATATTGCATAATGTGGGTTTTTTTTCAGGTGGTATTGTTAATTAATAGCTAACGGCTATTTGCTAGTGAGTGAACCTGGCTTCCCCACCATTGTTTTTTTTTTTTTTTGGAAACACTTTTTTTTTTGTATTGTGGAATTATCTATAAGCACTGGGATAAACTAGCTCACATAGTACAACCTGACAGGAAGTTTATGTTACTTTCTATGTTGAAATAGTTCACTAGATCAGGACCGAGTTAATGGACTAAAATTAGCCCGCAAATGCTAACCCAAAAACATCTAGCTGTGTTTTATCCTAGTTGAAAAGCTAGCACAAGATTACACCCGGTTAAATATCGTGTAGCTTACAGTTCATCATGTTCATTAGCAATGCTTCAATAGCAAGCTAAAGGTAATTTTTTTTATGTGATATTGCAATAATACCATAAACTGTGCAATGGGAACAGACTCAACATGTCTAGCATGTACAGGAAATGTAATATCCTGAAGGCTATGCATTAGCATACTGTATTTCCGCCATAACATACCTTTCTGTGTCACTGAGGTAAGATGATACACTACATACAGGTGTTTTATCCTACCACAAGCACAACTACAGTACAACACGACTTGACAGCGCTTTGCTGCACTTTTAGCACATCAGGCGTTATTCAAAATCTACTGACAGAGTTAATATTTAATGTCCGTTTCTCTTGCACTCTATCATTTATGTTTGGTTACAGCTCTCTCTGAAACATTCATGTTTTCTGTCTCTGGCATGCTCCAAACCTACCCTCAAGCCAAAAAAAAAAAAAAAAAAAAACCCCAAAAAACCACACTGTACCTGTTGCCTCTGTCAATTTTAAACTGGAATTCATGTGTGAATGTGAATAGGTATTTGTAACACTGAAGTCCAAACATATGAGTCCAAGGACCTGCTAAGTATATAATCATAATCCCCCATGCTAATAATGCTTTTTTGTTATTTAGCTGACGTCAGGTTAGTAAACTGGCCATTATCGGGACAGTTTGGTATTGTTCTTGGAAAATTATCTGGGCTCATAGCTAGCTCCTGAATCATGTGTCTTGCTAAATTTTATCAGTGAAGCTGTGCGAATTGTGCTTTTTATTATTTTTGCATTTTATCTGTTGTAATCCAGCTAGCCCCCCCCCCAAAATAAAATAAAATAAAATCTTGGCTAACTCAAGCTAGCTATCTACTTGTCGTAGCATCCGTTTTTGCTCACTCACTGGCTGACATTTTTAAAACACACATGCACAAGGAGTCTAATTGAAATCTTGAGAAATTTAAATCTCGCTATCCTTAGCTAGCAAGCAGTCAATGATACCAGGGACATTCTGTGATTCACATGCAACCGTTGCTACTTAAGCTACTCATCACCCATTGCTTTGTAGCTGACACTTGGTCGCTAGTGGACATTCCAGACTCTGGTTGCCTAGGTATCCCTCTTGTACATTTATTGGTCAGTCAGTGGTATCCTGGGCTCCTATTGGTTGTCATCAGTTGCGTTGCCTCAAAATTGAGATTACAGGTGCTCCCCGAGTTACGATGATGATTGTGATCTGCAAAAAACTGTAAAATATCTAGAAAACATTTCAAATTCGCAGGCAGGCATTGTTGGCAGGCCAGCGTAACAGCGTATGACGTACACGGACGTTCAGACGATACTCGGAAATGCCAAACTCTCTCCCATAACTCAGAATTAACTTGTGTACCGGTGTACTGTACAGTGTGTTACCTCTGGGTTTTTTGTGATTATTAACAAAACAGCTTCAGGGGCGGCTGTGTGTAGACGGAGCTCAGTATTTGTGTAGCGTGGGTGTCACAGATGGACGGAGCTCAGAGACACAGTGCAGCTGCATACATCATACAGGTGTGGGATCTCTCTGATAAACACTCTTTTGACAGAAATGTGATTTAAATGTTAACTCGCTCCACAGCATAAAATATCAGTCTCCCTGCTAGCAAAACAGAGCACATAAAGAGCTCATAGCGCTGTGGAGCATGACACAAAAGTCTATAAAATAAATATTAAAACAACTGAACATCAACTGATAACATAACTACATATTCTTTAAAGCTAAAACAACACAACAGGTCTACACAATCACTCACTTTACCATATTATAACTTTACAATTCATTTTCAGCACGAGCAGCATTAAACAGTCCCCTCTTCCCCAATCAGGAAGTAAACAAGGGGATAAAACCGGCCATCTTAAAGCGACAGTACCCAGAATACACAAACTTCCAAACTGCATTTTTTTCTTAAATGGGACAGTGGTCTGAACACAAATATTTTAACTAATCAAATAAGAGACCATTTGAGATGTTAGTGAAGTTTCAAACAAACAGGAAAAACAATAAACATATAATTTCAACCGAACGCATCTCCATCGTAAGGACTCCATTGAGGACTACCTGTATTTGAACTACTTCATGTTTATTTCACCTGTCTATGTTCCCTGGTCACCACATCGCTGCTAGTCTCCTCCTGTGTGTACACCCTTGACAAATGCTCTGCAGTCGATGTCAGTCGGGAAAACCTGTTTTGCCTAAAAGCCTTGTTTTCGGCCACGAGCTTTTGAAATCACACCTGCACCGGAGTTTTTCCACAGCAAAGATACAGTAATCACTGGATTGAAAACAGTTAAATGAACACTGCATTTAAAAGTTATTAAAGCGTTCTTAAAGCAACTAGAGCTAGCACTGAGTACACAAGCTAACCTCGCAGGTTTGCTGATGGGCTATGGAAAAAAAGCTCCGCGCAATTCATATAATACACAGAATTATATGACCTTTTTATATCCTTAAATGATAAACTAAGTGCTGGGTATTACATTTTGATAAATGACTGAATAAAAACAGAGGGTAGTGGAATTGTAAAGGTTAAACAGGGAGGCTGTGCGCTACTGTGCGCTTCTCCATATAAATGTATGTTTAGTGAATTTAATACTATGCTACCTTCGCTGGCAGGAAGACAACTGATTTCATTTACACCTTCATTTTATGAACCAAACTGACAAATCCTCAAGTCTAACTGCATCTGGGCTTTGGGAATTGTATTGCTGCGCTACACAACCTAGTTCTCAGATCAGCTTGGTTTACAATCCTAAATAGATGCGACTCCTTCTTCCATTGCGCTCTCTCTCGCTCTCTCTCTCTCTCTCTCGCTCGCCCCCACTTTCTAGTTATCTCTCCTTTTCTCTTGTTCCACTAATCACGCTCCATCTCTCCCTTTTCGCCTTCTTTTCCTTTCTCTCTTGTTTTTTGGAGGGATTAAAAAAACATGCATATGTGACAAAATTCAATCGTTTAATTTGGGTTTCCAGAGAAATACACAGTGGGAAGAAAGACAGACTCTAAAGATGAGCCTTTAAAACATGAGCTTTTGTCAAAGTCTAATCAGCATCATCCCTCCCACACACACACTCTCCCTTATTCACGCTCTCTCTGAATTACAATTTTAATTACAGCAAGCTGTAATAATGCTAAAACACGAGTCCCCATAACACATAAATGCTAAAGGGAAAGTATAAAAACTTGAAATGATGCAAAAAAGATGAATTAAAATGAAACACTGCAATATGGACAGAGTATAATATAAATTTAAATAAATAAATAAATAAATAAATGGTGTAGTAGATGTCCACCTATGGTTCTATGCATGCATGGGAATTGCCGTGTCGGCACACAGGACCAATCACATTCAAGAATAGAGGACATCGTACGAACTGGACAGTTTTATTGAGACTCGAGCACAAGCTAGTTTACTAGGCCCTAACTAGATGTTTAGGATGACAGGAAGACTTTGAACCCTCTCTGTCGCAACTAGGGCTGTATTTTTTTTTTATTATTATTATTATAAAATTTACATATTTACTACCTGATTACCCAGTGGTTTCGCTCACTGAGTGCAAGGGAAAAAAATAAAATGCAGTATTTATAAAATAAGTTTGTTAATCACCCATTTTATTTTTCAACAAATAGCGGTCGTGCATCATTTCCATTTCAAACGCGAAAAGAATTTTATATATTTAGATCAAAGTTTTCTTAAATAATGATTTCCCAAATAGGTGTTTACTTCTTTTCAATATCAGTAAAATAACTCGCACAAATAATAACAATTCGTAAAGATGGCGTCCACAAACACAGTGAATAGTTAAAATGTAAGCGCTAGTGACGCTGTTTCCGCTCATACACGCGTATAATATGTTCTGTGGTCGTACGTCATTTCCGTTTCAAACACTAAAAGAATTTTATGTGTATAGATATACATACGATTTAACTATAAGCGGTATTAGCAGTTGCTTAGGGCCTGAGCCACCAGGGGGCATCATGAGAATGCAAGGATTTAATTTTTATTTCTCAATAACATTTATTCCCATTAACCCTGCTTTCACACGACCAAACAACAAAGTGACATCACAGGCGACATTTGAAATTTTTCACAATCCTATGCAAAATAAATACGATGGTTTGAAGCAACAAATCCGAACAACTGGCTCGAAAGATTCCTCTGATGAATCGTCGCGTGTGAGCTGACTTTTCTTCACTTCGCCACTTACGATTTTAATTCCTCCCTACAATTAGCCCCCATTTAGTGTTTGACCCTTAACAATGGAAGAAAAAAAATTTGTACCAGTGGTTACGTCTCATATCCTGTAATTATGACTGCTCATTAAATGTATATAGCTACATTGTGCGGGAAAAATAAAGCACAGGAGGAAGTGGAGTAGATTGTAGCTGCTTTTGCCTCCGAGTTTATATAGCTAGTACAGTTAGCTTGCTTTGCTAATCGAATCTGCCAATGATGCTAGGAACACGTAAAGCAAACAGGTCCTAGGTGCTACCATTTGTCCCTGGAACAATACCACCACCAACCGCAACAGCAACAAAAGCCACAAGCTACAATCTCCAGTCGCTTACTAGTGTAAACATTGTTTAAGTATTTCCTTTATCTTTCTTTCTTTCCGTCTTTCTTTCTTCCTCTGATCTCTCTTTTGTTCTGTCCCCCCCCCCATCATTCGGCCTGATTGGCTCCTGCTGCTTCACCTTCCAAATATTGAGTCTCGACACTAATCCTGTTTGCACACCTTCATGTGAAATCCCTCAGATCCCGGCTTCCCTCCCGTACCCACCCCGCTCTCCCGCTCTTCCTCGTCCAAGCGGTCTCTAATCACACCGAAGGCACCGCGTGTCCGCGTTGGTCGTGAATGGGCTGCTTGTGTGTGAGGCGTAGAGCAGAGGAAGGGAGAAAGAGAGACCGAGGATGATGAATGATGAATGATGAATTAAGATGAGGGCTACTGCAGAATTGCAGCAAGTGTGTGTGTGTGTCTTTGGAAATCAATGGCTACTCCACGCTGCACACACACATACACACGCACTCTTCCACACACACGCACACAAGCTTACACACACGCACACACACGTGAACGCTTCCACACACACACGCTTCCACACGCTTCCACACACACACACGCTTACACACACGCACATGCTTACACACACGCACACACACACACTCATGCTTGCACAGACACACACACACACACACACGCACACATGCATGCACGCACACTCACGCTTGCACAGACACACACGCTTACACACACGCACACGCTTACACACACGCACACACTCAGGCTTGCACAGACACACACACACACACACATGCTTGCACACACAAACACACACGCACACTTACATACACACACACTCACTCACGCTTGCACATACACACACACACACACTCACTCTCACACACACTCCCACATGATCCACTGTGCCCGTTCAGCAGGACTTTATTCCAGGTTTAATTTCATTATCTAGACTGTTTCTTAAGCCCTGATGTGACAGACTGAGGCCCGAACTCGCTCCAGACTGATGTCCATGCAGTGCAGTGCTGCAGCAGGCTGTTCACCCGGCACTCTAATTACTATCACACACGGACCCGTCTGTGGAAGTGCGTCAGTACCGCATCATATCTCCTGCATCATTCATCCTCCATCATCACGATTTATCGGCGACCGGCTCGAGCGCGTCAAAACAGCGCGTCAACACCGGTCGCCATGGCAACCCTCCGGCCCGCACTGCACGCTACTAGCGCACTGCCATGACGCGGACTTACTACGTGCTGTAGGACGGTGTGTGTGTGTGTGTGTGTGTGTGTGTGTGTGTGTTAAACATTAACGCATATGCGCTGGAGGAGACTGGAGCCGCCGCAGGGACGCGCGTGAACCGCGCTCAGCCACGCCCACTTTCTCATTCCACAAGCGCGTCGCGAGCGTGACCAGCGGCCGCAGGAGTAGGCTACAGCTCGACGCGCGCGTGCGGGGAGCCGGTTGCCAGATTGGGAATTTTCATATCACACTGTGTGATCTGACACAGATGAATTTTCAAATCACACATTTTGAAACTGTGGAGGTGCAGGGTGCGACAACAGCTCTTAAAATATTACATAAATACAGTGAACCCCCCCTATCGCGGGGGCTTGTGGTCCGGCGCCCCCGCGAAAGGTGAAATCCGCGAAATAGCGCCATCACATACATTTTATTATTTATATATATATATTAAGGCTTTATAAACCATTCCCACTCTCTTATTAACCTTTCCCACACTCGTATAAACACGTCCTATGCTCTTAAACACTTTCTACACCCTTAACCATACTTAACCATACACCGCGCCACTGTGTATTCATCCGCTGATGAAATACAGTGCGTACTGTTTTATTTCGATTTAAATGTTCTTTTAATTTTTTAATTAACATTTTTAAAAAATTATATTTTATATTCCAGAGTCCCGCGAAAGCCAAAAAATCCCGCGAATCAAAATTTGATAACATGCGATGCACTGAACCCGCGATAGGTGAACCGCGATATTGTGGGGGTTCACTGTGTATATCTGAGGATAAAATGAATCTTAAAAACCCTCTTATAAACAGTGTTAAATCTCATTTAATCTCTGATTTTAGGGCCATCCATGTTATAAAACAGTAGTTTCTAGTATACTAGCCTTCGCTATAGGCTAGACACATTATTCCCTCATATTTGTGATAAAAAAAAATCTGCCCAAAGTGCTCACACTTGATGCAAAGTAACATGCAAAGTAGTCGTCTTACATGGAACACAAAATGTCCTTAAATGGACATGTAGGTATATTAGCGATGACAAGGCAAGTCAGGGGCATATTACCAGCAAAAACTTTTTATAGGTTTATGCAACCCTAGACATATCTTTCCATGCCCAATCAGTTGGATGTCAAAGTTAGGAACAAGTTCAATTTGGAGTTCTGGCTTGCTTGGCACTCCATGTCTGTCTGGGTTCCTAAGGGTTCTCCGGTTTCCTTCCCACCTGGAGGTTAACTGGCTACTTTAAATTTCTCTAAACCCTAAATTTCCCCTGGGTGTGAATAAGTGCATAGCGCATGGTGCCCTGTGATGGACTGGCTTCCCATCCATGGGGCATTCCCAATTTATACCCAGCGTTCTGGAGCCATCGTGACCCTGAGAACAATGAAGCAGTTACTGAAAGTGTGGTCATACATTTGATCTTCAGGCCCATGCTCTTAGCTTTAATTAACAAATATACTTAGCTTTCATCAAGTGTATGTGCGTGCGTGCACGCAGCTGCTATGCTAGCAGCATTGGTTGCATACTTGCATATCTAGTGTACATCTGGAGGATTAAAAGTGGCGTCCAGCAGATGGCATGTCCGAACCAAAGCATCTCTGTCCGTCAGTCAAACTGTTGAGCGATTTCATGCGCGGAAACATTACAGGGACTGACGGGCTCCGTTTCGCTTTTCGCGTGATTGTTGGTGTGCTCTACTCCTCGAATGAAAAAAAACCCTAAAAACTATTGTACATTCAAAAATATTGACTAATCTACAAAATTCAGAACACTGATCCTCACTAGGTTTAGAAACTGTACTAGGGAAACCATTCGAGTACGTATTCAATCGCGGTCTGGAATAGTACACGAGCGGGCCTACTGTATGTGACGTTTTGAGGCATGACGTTAGCTTGTTTAGTCAGTCGCTGACAGAGTGTCACATGGTGCTATACTGACTCCACTATCTACGTTGGTGTTGCACCACGCCGGCATGTGGGTGCAATTCCGAGGACGTGCCCAGTCGACACGCCAACTGACCCCAGGATGCGTGCGGCAGCCATTTTGTGGCTTTGTAGGCGCCATGTGTACCTTGGTCTCAATTTGTGAAAGTTAAACTTTATACACCTGTCCAGGTACAAGACTCACCATAAGGATATAAAGGACATACTGTTGTCAGGAAAAGGTTATAGGCTAGAAAGGACAAGGAAAGGAAGTCTAGAGGACAGTACTGTTTTAGGTCAACATCTTCCCACCTGTGTGAGGATCTACCTAATTAGGGTGGATTTCCGGAATATTTATTTATTAATTTGTTCATTATTATATACCTGTAGCCGATTTGGTCTGGGTTTAAGGAGTCACAGCATTGAGCTGGATGATGATGAGCATTTTTTGGAGAGGTTGGGACGGTGTCACCAATCTGGCAACCCTGCCTCCTGAGACGCGCGTTTCGCGCAGGAGAGCCGGCGCGCGAGCAGAACATGGCGGCACGCCGGAGACACGCCCATTCGGCCCCTGTACACAGCGTACACGCTGAAACACAAAATACACCGAGACGTCTCCCTGACCGAGTTATCTGACGCACCGTGACTGAGAAGGCGCACAGCGCGCGCTGCGTGTCACTGACGGAGACGCGTCACGCGCACCACACATTTATTTCCCTTCGAATCAACAACAGCAGCCCGGCGCGAGACGCTCGCTGTGTTTACTCCGCGCGCGCTGCCGACAACCTCTGTCGGGGTTTGAGGCGGAATCTCCGCGGGGATGATCAGCTGACCTGTGTTGTTTTTTTTTTTTTTTTTTAATATCAGCAAGAAAAAAAAAACACACACCCACCCACACACACACACTGACACACACGACAGAAAACGGCTCGCGCGTGGTGTTTACGCAGCAGCCGCGCGCACCCACGTGAGCCAGATTAACGAGAGAGAGAGAAAAAACACCAAACAAAAACAGAAATGGGTGTAAAGTGAATTCCTCCGAGATGGCTCGAATTTCTAACCCGCAATTCCCCGACACGCACACGCGCGCGCGCACATACGCACACGCGCGCACGCATACGCGCGCCAGGCTGTTTGTAACCGTAGCCCCGTCATACACAAATCGATAGCAAAGCCGCTCGAATTTCACCACAACGAGCATCGTGACCATAAAGCCGTCCCGTGGCTGGAGTTCATTCCCTCGTGAGAAGATAAAAATCCATTAATGAAATGATGCGCGCTCACACACTTTAATGCAGAGGCCGGAATGCCTGACAAACCTCACACCGGCACCCGATGATGATGATACTCATAACAACAACAACAACAACAACAACAACAACGAGAATAATAATCATAATAACAATACTACTACTAGTAGTAGTAATAATAAGAATACTCATAATAATAATAATAATAATAATAATAATAATAATAATAATAATAAGAAGAAGAAGAAGAAGAAGAAGAAGAGGCTGGGTGTCTGCGGCTCGGCGGCGTTTTGTAAACAACACCACCACCACCAGCTCCACCAGCAAGCCCACACTCCTGTGGCAGAGCTGCGTGTCACTGCGCAGAAAAACACGGCGCACAGAGAGCCGTCGGCGTGTTAAAGAGTGGACGGGACGCACAGGATTCTGTGATCTGTGGTCTCGTGACGTACCGGCGTTTCCGCGCGCAGCGTTTCACCGTGATGAATGAAGAAGAGGAAGAGGAGGAAGAGGAGACAAGCGAGCCAATGTTTGCCTGGATGTGAATTGTCATGTCGCAGTTCTGCCTTGAGGAGCTCGCAGAGATGACGACTCGTCCCCGTCACGCGCCCTTTACTATTATTATTATTACTATTATTATTATTATTATTATTATTATTATTAGAAACAACAACAACAACAGTGTGTTGTGATTGTCATCATAATAACAGGAGTACATGTAGGGTTCACACCGGATGACAGTGTATCCTCTCAGCTCCGCCATGCTGAACAGGTACACCGCCGTTGTTTGCGCTCACCTCGTGCACGAGCCCGCCCTCGTCTCCTCCATGCTCGCCGGTTTCAGTCGGTCCGCGGACTGACTCGTCGGGTCGGTGTGACGGGTTTCCTCCGCGATCAGCCGGGCAGAAGCGCGACGCGTCGGGAGAAAGCGCGCTCGCGCGCGCGCGCTGAAACCCCAACCCCTGATGACGCGCACGTTCTCTCTCTCTCACACACACACACACCGCGTCTGGACACCCCTTGATATCAAACGGACTGTCTACATTTTCTGATCACGCACACGCACACACACACACACACACACACACACACATTAGCGGAGGACATGTCTAGACACCCCTCGATGTCAGACAGTCTATTTTTATTTTCTCGTCAGGGGCTCGCGCGCGCACACGCACACATACACACGCGCGCGCGCGCACACGCAGCGTCTTAATTGGACCCCTGTTCACGTGACGGAACTGAACATTTTGCTTATTAGTCCAACGTGTGCTTCAAACATATGGTGTCATTAAAGTTGCTTTTTTTATTTGTATTTGTATAAATATTTGCTAAATGTGACTCGTTTATTTGAAAATCCGTGACTTACCCATGGACACCTGGTTAACACGGAAGTCAGAAGGTTTATGCCCAAATATGGTCGAGTGACGACATCAGAGTCAGTACGGAAATCTGGATTGAAAAATAAATAAATAAATAAATAAATATTTATTTATTTTTGAGTACCTCTTCTGCATGGCGGTGTAGCAGGTAGCATTGCCACATCGCTGACCTTATCCTGAGTCTCCGCATGTCCCTGCGGGTTCCCTCCTGGTTCTCCGGTGTCTTCCCGCTCTCCAGGAACATGTCAGTAGATTGACTGGCCTCACCGTTGGATAGTCCGGCATCCGATCCATGGGGTATCCCTGCCTCACACCGTGCCTCTGAATTATCCGCAACCTGGACCAGGCTGAAGAAGGATTTAAATGAGGAAACTTCGATATTCACCCTCACTCCCTGTTGTTACAGGATTCACACGTTGCATATTAGAACATGATTGGCTCTTACATTTTATGATGCAATAACACACAGCTGGCCAGTGAGATCTGTGTTTTAACTTTAAATTCATTTTGCTTTTACGAATGTAAACACTTGTACATGTTTATTGCGTAAGTTTTACCAAAAATTTTTTTTTTTTCATTTAAGAACATGTTTTTGGAAAGTTAAGGTCACTCAAAGGTTTTTCCACCTGTTGGAAGCTCTACCAAGTCCGGGCTAAAAGCTTTGAACTATAGAAAACTTGATGAGAATTCCAAGGATCAGTGGTGGTACGTCACAGGATTTAGGAAAAACCAAGCAAAACCAAACTGAGCAAAACAAATGCAACGTGAAAATGAAATCAGAATGATTTTGCTTTGATGACTGAATACCAAGTTATCACTAAAGTTATATTTCAGAATAATATGCAATTTGCAGACTCAAATGAGGTAAAATGATCTATCAATTAAAAAAAAAACATTGTTTAATTGACTCTAGCAAGAGAGAGCATCTCATTTCTGTCTGGGCTTCAGTTTCGCCCTTCACATGATGATAATAACATGACTATTGCGAAATTTACACATGTGATTTTTTAACACTTCAGATCTAATGTTGCCAAATCTGTTTTTCACAAGAAGTGCATATTTTAAAATTTACATGTGATTTTTGCAGGATTAATTTCTCTTACATGTGATTTTTATATGATTCATTCATTTCATGGTTTTTTTGTTTACACAGTTAATTTATTCTGAAATGGTTTCTACACAGTTTGTTTATTTTTACATGTGTGGTTCACTTTATATTCACATTTAATTTTCATTTTTCATTTTCACATGCGATATACATTTATGCTCTTCATTTCACATGCAGTGTTTACATAATTCATTCTTTTTCACACCGAGAAACATGCACAATATGAATTTCCTTTCACATGTGATTTTTACACATTCCTGCGCTTTTTTTTCTTACACAATTCTGTTTCTTTCTCTTTTTTTTCAAAATTTCATGTTATTTTCTAATTTTTTAATCATTACGTGATTAGTTTATTTTCTCATGTGATCTGTAGGGCACGTGGTTTTACTTTTCACATGTGGCTTTTAAGCGATTTCTCACACTAATTTAAGTTTTACATGTAGGACACGTGGCTTTGCT
>JAQMCW010000017.1:12240027-12253392 GCA_030068335.1 Chrysichthys cranchii | reverse complement strand
AATGTGTTCCATGTTATGTTATTGTTAATTGGGGGATATTTTGAGTGTTCTCTCTGTGTGTTTGTATCTTCACCGTCTGTGAGTTGGCGTTTCGCTGGAGTGACGTGCTTCATTCAGTTGTGGGTGATTTGAGCTGCAAGCGTGTGCTTGTCAATGGACAATGCTGCCTCTGCAGGCAGAGTGTAATAAAGCACTTTTTCTAAGTGCTGGTGTTACATCTGTTATAGCAGGATCATTCAGCTATGGAGGGAGGTTTTACTCTACCATAGTTTGCACTGGGGATGATTTGAGGTGCAAGTCTGTGCTTGTATGTAGGCAAGTTCTATTTAAGAACTATACTGTCTTAGCAGGCAAGGTGTAAAAAAGCACTGTTCTCCAAGTGTTAAATATTATGTCTGTTAAGGCATAATTATCTACTCCTGTAGAGAATTGGTCTCTGCTAGCTATGCACCTGTGGCTTGTAGTCCGGAGCGACTAATATATGGAAAAATCTCATTTTCTCTTAAAAATTAGTGGGTGTGGCTTATATACCGGTGCGCTCTGTAGTCTGGAAAATACGGTAGTCCAGTTTACGTTGGAGATGCGTTCGGCCACCGTAAATCGAAAATATCGTAAGTCGAACAAATGTATTGAACCACTTAGCCTAGCTTAGGTATCTCAGCCTAGCTTATCATATCATAGTCAAATTATATGTTTAGAATTTATTGTTTTTTCTGTTTCTTTGAAAATTCACCAACATCTCAAATGTTCTTTTATTTGATTAGTTAAAATATTTGTGTTCAGACCACAGTCCCATTTAAGAAAAAGGTGCAATTTGGAAGTGTACGTATTCTGGGTACTGTAACTTTAAGAGTGCAGGCAGTCTTTATTTACTTCCTGGTATTGGGGCGTGTTTAATGCTGTTTGTGCTTCCTGAATTACAATGGCCTGACTTAGGATTTTTCGAAGTTACGATGATGATTGTGATGCACTAAAAATTGAAAAATATTTAAAATTCACAGGCAGGCATCACTGGCAGGCCAGCATAACAGCATATGATGTACACAGATGTTCAGATGATGCCCGGAAATGCCACACTCTGTCCCATAAATCAGAGTTAACGCGTGTATCGGTGTACTGTACAGTGCATTACCTCAGGGTTTTTTTTTTTGTGATTATTAACGGAACAGCTGCAGCGGCGGCTGTCTGTGGCCGGAGCTCAGTATTTGTGTAGCGGGGTGTCCCAGCTGGATGGAGCTCAGAGACACAGTTCTGTGGCCTACATCAGGTGTGTGGGTCTCTCTGACAAGGTTTCTCTTTTGACAGAAATGTGATTTAAATGAAGTCTTGCTTAAATGTTAACTCACTCCGCAGCATAAAATATCGGTCTCCCTGTTAGCAAAACAGAGCACATAAAGAGCTCGTAGCCCCGTGGAGCATGATACAAAACTCAAAATGAATATTAAAACAACTTCAATTGATTACATAACTACATACACTATGCAGTCACTCATTTTACCATATTAAAACTTTACAATTCATGTAAATTCATACAATTCATTTTACAAATCATGAGCAATATTAAAAACTCACCTCTTCCTCATTCAGGGAGAAAACAACGGCATAAAGTCAGCAGTCTTAAAGCGACAGTACCCAGAATACGGACACTTCCAAATTGCACTTTTTTCATAAATGGGACTGTGGTCTGAACACAAATATTTTAACTAATCAAACAAAAGAACATTTGAGATGTTGGTGACGTTTCAAAGAAACAGGCACAACAATAAATTATAAACATATAATTTTCAACCTGGTTACATAAGCTAGGCTGAGATACCTAAGCTAGGCTAAGTGGTTCAACACATTTGTTCGACTTATAATATTTTCATCTTACGATGGGTGTGGCCAAATGCATCTCCATTGTAACTTGAGGACTACCTGTATATATATATTAAACAGATACAGTAACGCTTGAAAGTTTGTGAAACTTTAATATTTTCTATATTTCTACATTAATATGACCTCAGATTTTCACACAAGTCATAAAAGTAGATAGAGAACCCAATTAAACAAATGAGACCTTACTTTAAAAAGCTGTAAAAATATTATAATTGGTCATTTCATTTACTGAGGAAAATGATCCAGTATTACATATCTGTGAGGAGCAAAATTATGTGAACCTCCAGAGAGAACCTCTAAAGAGTTTGGACTCTACCAGTTCACAGTCAGACAGATAAAGGAACTTCAAGATCATTTTTACCATCTCCAGGGGTAATCCGCCAACAAAGATCACGCTAAGAGCAAGGTGTGTACTAGTCCACAAGGTCTCTGTGGAACCCAGGGGAACTTCTAAGCAACTGAAGGCCTCTCTCACATTGGGTAATGTTAATGTTCATGAGCCCACCATCAGCAGAACAACTATGGTGTGCATGGAAGGGCAGCAAGAACATTGCAGCCCACCTACAGTTTGCTAAAGATCACTTGGAAAAGCCAGAAGACTACTGGAAATATTGTGTGGATATAGTCCAAAAGAAACCAGAACTTTTTGTTTGATCTGAGAAATGTTATCTTTGAAGAAAAGAAAACTATGCATTCCACCTTATCCCATGGAGGTTTTATTATCATGACCTGTTTTGCTGCATTTGGGCCTAGACAGCTTGCCATCATTGATGGAACATTTGCACTGAATCTGAAGCAAATGTGGGTCATGCAGCAATGACTCTAAGCACTCAAGTTGCTCTACCAAATAATGGTTAGAGAAGAATAATGTTAGAGTTCTGTAATGGCCAAGTCAGAGTTGTGAGCTGAATTCAATAAAAATACTAGCAGTTCATGTGAGTAAACCCACCAGCACTGCAGAGCTGTTCTGAATGGAGGAATGAGCTAAAACAACACACACAAAATTAAACATATCGGACCACAAAACAATAAAAAAAGCAAAGAAAGAAATGGGTGGGGTATTTGTGCCCTTTGTACAGAGACGCTACTCTGTGACACTGAGAGATAAAGAGTGAATTAAATTTGTGTTTCAACGCAGTTGGAAATTTGTGCATTAACATAGCAGCCATTTAGCAATATATTTTAGGCTGCTTAATTCTTTGATTTGTAGTTTGTCAAGAGGTGTTAAAATGTATTCCATAACATTTGCTTTTAAATATCTGTTAGCTTTTTGACTGTATTATACAGTATTACTTTCGAGAGAGATCACAGTTCCAATAAGTTAAACACAAAATGTATATATCATATGAAATAGCTTTTGTTTGTTAATGTTGTAACGCTAGATATGAGTACCAGTTTGCACATACAACTGATCATGACCTCTAACCACCTGAGAGTAATCTGCAACTCTAAACTCTCTTAGGGCTCATAATAATAATAACTGCAGTGAGATTTTGATCAATCTCTTCTAACATGTAATGATAAAGTATGATGCAGTTTCTTATAGGATTTTATATTCTTTTTGAATATTGGTTCTCTGGCTCGGCAGATATTTGGTGTTCTGAGATCTTGGTCAATGTGCTGCCCCTTTAAAGGTCTCTGCACTGCACTGTGTGAAAATATAGAACATTCTAAAGGGTTCACAAACTTTCATGAACCAGTGTGAGGTTTTTTTTTTGTTTTACTTTTGAAGTTTATTATTATGAATGGAAACCATAGAGTTGATTTTTATTTTTTTTTACTATTTCAAAGTGTTGACTAAAGGTAATAGAAGTAAAGAAATATCTGCACAGGTGAGTATGGAAACCCATACATATGGAAATGAAATAACAAACATGGTCATGTTCCTTAACTTTCCTTTCTGTTAATTTGTGTACACAGTTATTTTTTAGGACAGTAATGATCAAAATTTAATTAGCTCTGTCTATTAGAAATTATAATATGTGTTCTAGTGTACTGCATTGTTTTTAAGCAAAACTAATAATTTTAGATAGCTTTTTATTTGACTCATTATTGTAGTTATTTCTAAGTACATACATAGAATTTATTGCATTTCTAATTTATTTCTTTTTTTTTTTTTATTCAAAACTACAAAAATGACTTTGCCAATTGGAATATTTCACCAAGAATTATTTTTCAACATATAGTATGCTGATTTTTAATACACTGAAGTTTGTGTACCATTATGCAAATGTACCTATTTAAATATTTTTATTTCAATATATATAATCCAATAGTTAAGAAATATTTTATTTTTATTTCTTATTAGTCCAATAAGACACGGTATATTATTACAGAACATTTACAATAAATTTACTACTATTCCAACAGTCATGTCCTCCATCCAAAAGCCAGAACGATCAGGAGCCAAATGGGTATAAACATGGTGTTGGTAAGTGTACAAAGTGGGATGTAAAATAATAAATAAACAGCTGCATCTATAAATGCGATAAAATACAACATTCATTCTATTCATGGGTATGTTTCCAAACATGATAACTGCATGCTTCTTCACATACAGCCAAATTATGTGAAGAGATGAAAAAAGTGGCAGCCATTAAAGATGAAATGGTTAAGAAGGAAGCACAAGTACCTAATAATGGTAAGTGTGGTTTGACTATTGAATTAATTAGAAACCATTTTTATCTGTAATGCATATGGAGGATCCCTTGTTCCTTTAGTGATATACATATTGGTAGAATTGTATTTTTCTTATGTGTACCATGTGAAAACATACCTATACTGAAGACAATCAGGTAGTCTGGCCAAATCCTTTAACTTTATTAAATCCCCTGTTCATAAACAGGATACTATATTCTTAAAAATAGTATATTTGTCTTTGATAACATATGAACATATCAGGAATCTCTGTAACTATATGCCATATTAACCTGATAGGAATGAAAGAAGAGTTATGTTGGGTAAAAAAAAAAATTGCACTGAAAGGTTTTGTGTTATGGTTTATGGTTAACTTGTAAATTATTAACCCAATTTGGTTGATTCTGCTGTTGTCATTTAAAATAATTTTATTTGACTGTAAAAATAGCCACATTCTATACTTGGTAAAATCTTCTGCTCTCAGTATTTTAATTTTATTTCAATGGTAGATGCATCATGACCTTTATGATCAGCAGAACAATGAATGGTATTGAAATGTGCTTTATGCATCCTGCACCATTCGATCTTCACTTTGGAGTATGAGAAAGTTCTAACGTTCAAGAAATTTGTTCTGCATTAGCAGAAAAAAAAAAAAATCAATGGATTTTTTTATGATGCTATTTCATGCTTAAAGTCAAATTAAATATGAACATTGTAGTCAATCTAATTCTACCTCTATTTGCATCTAAATACATAGCTTAAATGCAATTTCCTTTTTTCTTAAGGTTTTGTTTTAGAGTTAATTATTGCAACAGAATTGAGGTTGGTGCTTCTGGGAAGGAACCAGACTGATACGACTGCAGCAAAGAACACCATCCTGGGCACAGAGGATAAGAACCAGGCTGCTGCGTCAACAAGCACAGCGACCCAGCAGGGTGAAAGCACATGTGTGGTGGCTGGGAGGAAGGTGATTGTGGTGGACACTCCTGACTTGTTCTCATGTGAAATGTCTCGAGAAAAATTTAGACAGCCTATTGGACCACAAGCCTTCCTCCTGGTTATACCTGTAAAGTACTCAGAAGACAAAATGCTCAGTGAAAATAAAACACAAGATACACTCTTGAAGATGGAGGAGCTTTTTGGAGAGAGATGCTGGAGAAACACCATGATCCTTTTTACTGCTTCTGATGGACTTCAGAACAAGACGATTGAGGAGTATATTCAATCAGGAGATCTGGAGCTCCAGAAACTTGTAGACAAATGTGGGAGTAGGTTTCACTGTCTCAGCATTAATGAGAGTGAAGATGATTCTCAGGTCTTAGAGCTTCTAGAGAAAATAGAGAAGATGGTGGAAGGAAACAGAAATGGAACTGAAATTTATCAGATTATCAGTGATATGGAAGCACATGATGTCTGGAGGAGAAGAGTGCAATATGAAATGCAGGAAACCCTAGAAAAATGTGATCAGTATATTAAGGATTTTGAAAGTGATCTGAAATCACTAGAGAAAAATGAAATATCTCTGGAACATACAGAAATGATTTCCAAGATGAAACAGGAACATGTTTTGAAAAAAGATATTGGCGAGCATGTAAAGATGATGTATGACAGAGTCGCAGGGCTGGAAGAAAACAGACATTTTATTAAGGCCATTTTGCCACAAAACCAGCAAACTATATGGCTTTCACTGCCAGAGCAGAGCAAAATTCATGATAAGCACAATGAGCTAAGACAACTTGAAGAATGTTTCTCAAAGGCTATGGGGTATCTTTATCATAATAAAAAAAAAAAGTGAAAATGAAGATGATTTCTGTTGAGTCGAGATACTGAGAATCATCTGTCCTGAAGGAGAAGTCATGATTATCTGATATGCAGTTTCACATGTACATGTTGCAAAGGAAGAAAAAGGTCATCAAATATTCACTAGGCTCAGTTGTATATTATTTAAAATAAGGACTGATGTCATTGTGTGCATATATGAACAAATGTATATATCAAATTACCTAATATCCAATAATATAACAAAATCCTATAATAAAACAGTATGCTTATAAATTGTATATTATATATCCATTAAATCAGAATAAAATTTTTTCATTAATTTGTTTATATACAAATGTATTTCATTTTATCTAAAAAAAAAAAAAAAAGTAACCTTGGCCCAGTGCTGTGTCATTATCATGAATAAATGGTCAAATTAAGATAACGCCATAATGTGTGTCTCTTTTTGTGTTCTTGTGTGTGTGTGTGTGTGTGTGTGTGTGTGTGTGAGGAGAGAGAGAGATTCCACTTAGGCTCTGCTTTTGTAGTATTCTTAATTTCTACTCTGAAAAATCTTTATGAAAAAACTGAATATCAGTTTCATATGGAAAAGAGGAGTATAATTATACATTTACTGGTTATACATATAGATGGTGAAGGTACAGACAATATTTACAAATATTTATGTATGTTTAATATTTCATAATATATTAATGCTATATTTTTCAGGAATTTAGTTAATATAAGGACTGTATAACAGGGTTACTGTAATGTTGTTCGCATAATTTTGCAATATATAGAGAGTCTGACAGGTTTTGTAGAGAAGGTTTGTAATACCTGTGAAATGCATTTTAAGTGCACTTAGTAAATGTATTTAAGAGTATACAATGTCCACAGAAATGTTTCTGGCGTGCATCTTGTTGGACATTGTAGTTTGTATTTTGTTCGTTCGTCTTCTGCCGCTTAATCCTGGTCAGGGTCGCGGGGGGAAGCTGGCGCCTATCTCAGCTGACATCGGGCGAGAGGCGGGACATCAATCCACCGCAGGGCAGCACACAGAGACAGACAACCACTCACACTCACACTCACACCTACGGCCAATTTAGAGTCACCAATTAGCCTAATCCCCACTGCGCGAGGAAACCGGAGTACCCGGAGGAAACCCACACGAACACGGGGAGAACATGCAAACTCACAGAAAGGCACCTGTCCGAACCGGGGGCTCGAACCCAGGACCTTCTCGCTGTGAGGCGACAGTGCTCGCATTTTTCAGTGATTTCCTTCTTCAACTCGATCGTGTTTCTGGCCTCCTCCTTGGAAGGGCTGCTGGCTCTGGAAACTTTATTTGGTCTCATGATGGAGCTAAAAGGAAAGGGTACATTCTGAAACTGAAAAACGCAAAATAAACACATTACACCGAATATGTACTGCATACGCAGTAATCACTTACATGTAATTGTAGTATTAGCACTCGCAATCAATGAAAAAAAAGCACAAAAACACTGGAAAGCAATGGGATTGTTTGGTTAGACGTGTGGGGTGATGCTCACACAACGAGAAACAGCGCAGCAAGACCGCAGGGGCATGCCTACGAAATCTGAGGCAACCCACGAAAACCGAGACAAGTTTTTTCGCTGAAAAAATCGACGAAAGCCGAAGTGAAGGAAAACTGAGGTACCACTGTATGGGTGGGCGAAAATGTATCATTTTATATTATTACATGGTGCTGATTATTTCTGTATAGCATCAGCTCTGACAGCAGTTTGGGATGAAATTCAAGGTTTATTTGAATCGTAAATGAGCCGCGTTATCTGAGACTAATAAAATATATATATATATATATATATTCACACACACACAAGGAATAAAACAATTCAGGAAAGGCTGCTATTAACTTAACATTGGTTATGCTTTGCCTCAGGTCACATCATTTTTCCACAACAGCGTGCCTTCATGTAAAGTAATGTAATAAAAATGGGTGAAAATGTTCTATAGAATAATTTCATTCCAGCATCAAGATTTCCAAAGGTTTACAGATCGGCTTACGTTAGAAAAAATGTTAGCAATCGGCCCTTCTGATTACAGATATTCTATGGCTAATCATTTTTGTGTTTGATTTTTAATATCGAGGTGTCTGGATGACGATGAGGGCCCAAGGCTGTGTTGTGAAGGTAAGAAGCTCTCACACAGCATGACTTTGTATTGGTTACACAGGTAAATGCTATTAAGGGTGTCAGAAATGTAGTTAACATAAGCATCTGTTTCAAGGGCAAGAAATTTGGACAGTTGACACAAAACGCTTGCTTTTAAATTCTGATCAAGTCACATTATAGTAAGCTTTAGGGCAAAAGTCCAAACTCATTTTACTTAGCAGGCGACATTACATTTAGTCCAGTGTCAAGCAGGCCTGAATCTAAGCCTAAATCTATATAACACAAAAAATTATATAAGATGACCCAAGTATTCACCCCACTGCTGTGAGAACAAGACCCTAGTAGCTAACCTGAATACATCATGACCAGGCTAGACAGAACAAAGCCTGGGTTACACTGGGATTACACAGTGGACAGGGAAGCAGGGGAGAGGTGCAGCCTGAAGAGCCTGAAGATGAACTTTATCTATCCTGAAGAAAGTTATTGTACCAGGACAATAGCAAAGACAATTTTAATTTCGAACAAGGATTCTAAACTCATTTGGACTGGATTAGAACTTTTACTGGCCTGATTCAAGCCTGTGTGCTGTATGTTTGACACTGCAGCTTGCTAAAGGATCCAAATAGCATTAGTGTTCCACTCTTAGGACTTGAATGTTCTAGTTCAGAGCCTTAAAGATCTAGTCACTAGTGTTTGTTTATTTGTGCATCGCCATGAAGGATAAAATTAGTTAAAACTTAACTTGGAAATCACACCCCAGTGTTATGGTGGTAGCTTTGAGCTGCATCATTGTAACCTTCCACCAGGGGGCACCACAGACCAGAGTCTGAACATACACAGCTGTGCAGTGAACATTTTTTAAACTGTTCATTTAAAACATTAGCCTCTAAAAGTTTAGTTACTTCAACCTCTGAAATGTGCAATAGAAAGGGGCCAGGTAAACCAAATGAAACACAATAAAATAAAAAGGATTTGGTGAGCCAGACCTTAATAATTTACACTTATTACATTAGCACGTTTGGATGGCACGCCACATGAAGCTCCCTACGTTCATGATATACGAATAAAATGACTTCTGTATTTACTTAAAACTTACATTAAATACTGTATGATATCATGCCTAAAGATGGTGTAAGTGTCTCTAGTCAGTTATCCTGACTATCCAGAGTTATCCTGATATCCAAGGGCCATATTCAGACTTTCCTCACACAAGTGTAAGGAGGAGTTAACGTGGAAATCGCACAGTATTCTATATTCGGGCCCCAGAGATAACATACTGTAACATGAAGACTGATGTACTTTTAAGTTCATTGTTTTCCTGAAATTGCTTCAACTCAGCAATTGTAGTAGCTTTTCAGATGTGGAAGCACGTGAAAGCGCGTTAAATATGTAAAAATATGACAGTCGGTAGCATTTGTTCATTTTCTGTACTGCTTTTCCATTGCCGGGAGCAGGAGCCAATCCTAGCTGACTTCAGGCAAGAGGCAGGGTACGCCCTGGGCAGGTTACTAATATAATGTAGGGCTAACACAGAGACAAACAACAACTCACACTTGCTTCTCACCTGTTGGCAATTTAGAGTAGCCATTTGACCTAACCTGTATGTCTTTGGGCAGAACTCGCAGCTAACCCACACATGCACGGGGAGACAACCTTGGACAACCTGAGAACCAGACTCAGGACTTTCTTACTGTGATGTGATGGTGCTAATGACTACACCACTGTGCCACTGGTAGAGTTTATGCTAATGTAAACATTCAATACTGAAACATGCTTGGTTGAAACAAGGTCATAAACTGTCCATTTGGGCATATCCATTCAGGTGATTAAGGTTATATAAAGTAAGGTACACTCTTTTTTCCCCCTCTGATTTCTGTAATCACCATTAAAATGATAATTTACAGGAAATGAAAGCTGAGCTGCTCTCTACTCTGAGTCATTACCAATGTTTGGCTATCATTTCAGATGGTTAGTGTGTTTTGCTTTAGTTTTTGTCTACCTCTTTGGACACAGAGCAGCTTTATCTGAGCGCAGGAGTGAGTGTGAAGTGTTCCTGACAGCCTCTGAGCCCGCACCCACTGTAATGGCGTTAAATTGACAAGGGAGCACTTCTCTCTCAGCTGCTGCTCTCAGGTCCGTGTGTTAACATCAGACTGGCGAGGCGACAGGCCCAGGATATGTCTGAGTGCAGGAGTGAGATAGATGGAGTGTGATGGATCACCTGCCTAATATGAGGCATGTTGGGATGAGGAGGTGTCTGAGGGAACGACACACACTTGGTGTGAGTTGAGATTGCGCTAAAATAACACAGAACACATTATAGAAATGCCACCAATCTGTGGCAGATATAGTGCAAATTCACGACATTGGCTTAGAAAAGCTTGGAAACGTTTTCAAGGACAGCCATATGCTTTTTATTTTCTTAAACCCTAATACATAAAGTAAAACATTAATCCAAACCAAAATAGAGCCAGTACCTGTGAATAAGGATTAATGCATAAGATCCGCTGACTTTGCTTTTGAGACCAAATGAGGCTATGTGCTTTTATTGGAAAATATAATATTACTATAACTGAAGTAGTAGGGGTGTAATGATTCATAGTCATCTTGCAACGCAATGCAAAAATGTTATGATGTATGTTGTGGTCATGTGCAATATCACCATTTTGTTACTTATGTGTGTAAAGCGATTGTACAGTTTGAACCCCAGAGATCCCAATCTGTGCATCCCATAGGGTTAAATTATATAGATAGCATGCTACTCACATGATCCCATTCTTTCGTGGGGACCCTGTGAGGTTCCCTTCTCATTAATGCACCTCTGAAGTGACCGGTGGCTCCAAAATCCAATGACCACCATTCATTATTTGTTATACAAGCATGTAAAAAAAAAAAAAAAGAAAAAAGCTCATCTGCCCTTTCAGACATCACAATCCCTGCAAACTGTTCAAAGGACAGTGGAAGGACATGGTCATAAAAACTCTGTCATAACCTGTTACGTTATTTTAATTTTATTTCTTACGTGTGCAATGATTCAGTTTGATTCACAATATTGAGTTCACAATTTGATTTTTGAAAAGAGCAGCTGAAATATTCCTTTTGCTAAATAAAAAAAAACCTTTTGTTTCATTTTCTTAATAACCAACAATATATTTTTTTTACAGATATTCATAAAGGTTGGTGTAAAATATAATGGCCTATAACTAAAAGATTTCATTTATTAAAATGGCTAAAGTTAATATCAATTTGCCTTAAAAAATAAACAAAAAACAAAAACAAAAAAACAAACAAACCAACATTTAAACACAGAACTACCACCTCCGTTTTTTCACCTTCTTTTTCTTTAATCTTTGGCAGTCTGAAAAAAAGATTGCCGAGTCTGTCTGTAAATGAGCACAAAAGCTCATTTTAAGCCTGTTTTTTGTTTGTTTTTGCAGCTTTAAAGCTGTTCCACCTACAGTGACATCATGTGTATGTTATTTCATAATTATCTAAATAATATAAACATTGTTTGGAAAAACTAAAAGATGAATGTATGGTTCATTTTTATTTTGATCACATCAAAATGTCAAAATTGTATCTCACTTTATCAGTGTATGACATATCGTTGCATGCCTAAAAATGAGATGTGTGATCAAAAAGTTCGGAGGCTGGTAGTGTTGTGAGCGAACGGCACGCAGTGCAGTTATATTTGATGTCTGTTTTTCAAAACACAAAGCTCTTTCTTTAGTCAAACATAAACAGAACCAGACTCTCAAATGGGGAAGTCCCTTCTTTGGTGGATGTAGGACGAATCATATGCAGATAATTTCCTGAAAAGCACTACTCCAATTCTCAAAAAACAAAACAAAAAAAACAAGCGAGCTTCTTCTGATTTGAAAACCTCAAAGCACTTTGTGCTGTCAGACAATACTTTGGCATAGAAACCTACTGAGACGTTTGCATGAGTAGTTGTTTTTGAAGCAGATAAATGCCTTTATCCAAAAACGTCAATGTAAGTTGATTCTTGAAAACGGTGAATATGCCTTAACTTAAGATGTCAAGGCTGAGGAAAAAAAAACCCATTTAATTTACATAAAACTGGAGAAGCAGTAATACCAATTAATGCTGATTTTGAGGATGAATGCATGTTTTTTGGTACTCATTGCCACTTGAATGAAAGTGCTATGCAATCTGGGGCATTTTTTTTTAAAAAGCTCTGTTAGTTGTTGCTGTGTTCTTCTAACAGTAAACCCCTTGTGTTAAATTTTAAGGCTTAAAATATTGTGACCTTTAAACAACATTTTTAATAGTGTGCATAAGTGACAGCCAAGTTGAGTGTGCAGAGCATTATCTATACTGCTTATCTGTTAAGTGTCATGGGGAAGCTGGAGCCAAGTCCAGCTGACCTCAAGACAGTGGTTGGGGTACACCCTGGGCAGGCTGCAAATACAACCCGAATTCCAGAAAAGTTGGGACGTTCTTTAAAGTTGAATAAAATGAAAACTAAAAGACTCAAATTACATGAGCCAATATTTTATTCACAACAAAACATTGAAAAAATAAATGTTCAAACTGGGAAATTGTACACCTTTATCCACTAAGTGAGCACATTTCAAATTTGACGCCTTCTACAGGTCCCAAAAAAGTTGGCACAGGGGCAAAAAATGGCTGAAAAAGCAAGAAAGTTTAAAAAGTTTCAGCTGGGAGAACATCTAGCAACTAATGAAGTTAATTGATATCAGGTGTGTAACATGATCAGCTATAAAAGGGATTAAGTCTTAGAGAGGCAGAGTCTCTCAGAAGTAAAGATGGGTAGAGGCTCTCCAATCTGTCAGTGCGTAAAAAGATTGGGGAATACTTTAAAAACAATATTCCTGAACGTCACATTGCAAAGGCTTTGCAAATCTCATCATCTACAGTGCATAACATCATCAAAAGATTCAGAGAAACTGGA
>JAQMCW010000017.1:12209854-12220605 GCA_030068335.1 Chrysichthys cranchii | reverse complement strand
CCCCCCCCCCCCCCCCCCCCCCCCCCCCCCCCCCCCCCAGTTCGGGCTAGTAGAAATACTTACTTAAAAATGTAGTGGTGTAGAATGGAGTTTGGTTTTTATTGTTCTTTATTAATGTGCTCCATGTCTCTGGTGAGTGGAGATGCTTGTCTCAGTGAGCAATGTAAATACGTTTCGCTTGTTCCCACCGTTTGAAGTCTTGCTCTGGATAAATAGAGGTAATTTTTGTATGTGGGACATGTTTAAACAGCTGCTTGTCTTAGAAGGGGCTGTCCTAGAGAGTGTCTCCAGCTTCTTTTTCTTCTTCTGTAGTACCTTTTCAGGACTCATTAAGGGAGGTTACAGAGGCACATGTGACCTTCCTGCTGCCGTCCTAAGTCTTCGTTCAGTTTAGTTACGTAGCGCTCCTTTGATCTCATGCAGAAAACTCTACAACGGGAACGTGGTCTGATACAGCCTTATCATTTTGTTTGCTGAAGTTATTTGTAATTCAGTTCCTAATGTGATTAAAACGAATCAGAGGAAATGGTTTCAGTGTCTAACACTGATCCTTATCAAATCATTTTCTGATCAGTAAAACACTTGGTATGTCTGTTTGCTGTGTGAGACATTGGATATAATGGTTTGCTGTAGCGTTATTGCTGCGGTGTGGAGTTTCTAAAAAGGCCATACTATCCAGCGACGTCTTAAAATAAGTATATTATACATCAGGTGCTTAAAATACACAACGTTTTATTTAAAATGTACAGTAATCTTGTCCAACTATACATGACCCTGGAGTCAGTCTAAGTGTTCCCAGTGGAATATGTGGAAAAGCATTTGCGGTGGATTTGCTAGATTTCTGATTGCCACTATTTTTCATGATTTTTAATAATCAGCACGATTACCATATTTGTATAAGTAAATCACTGATGTACGGTATTATGTACTCCTGAACAGAACCACATACCGCAACTAATTGTTTACATCACTTGATGCTGTTATGGACATACATGTATTGAATACTGCTCTAAAAGGATTTTATGTCCGCTCTGAGAACTCAGCTTACACACAATGATCAGTCATAGGAGTGCTGTGAGGTTTCACCATTTGGTACACAGTAACATCTGAAATGGAAAAATGTAGGGTCAAAGATTGTGCAGGCTACAGTGTACAATGTCTTTTATGTTACACAGGTTTCGTTGACAAATATAGACATGGATTTGAACAATGTAATACAAGCATTAATTCTGAGCTTCTTGTTGCAATATTTGGTTCCAAACACATGAAAAACATTCGTTTCGATTTTAATGAGGTTATTACAATGAAGAAATACTCTAAACCAATTTTTCGACATATTTACCTATTTTATGTTTTAACTGGCAATAATTTTGCCAAAGCTAATTATTAGCCAACATGATAAGACAATTTAGGACTTGAAAATAATTTTTTAAATGTCTAAAAATAGTCAGTTATTTAAGAAAGGCTTCATAGTGGGATACTAAATAGGTGCACTAACATGGGTTACAGGTGCACATATGGGTTTACCCTTAAAGCAGCAACAGGCAATAATTCTTACCCAATCAGAGAATTCTACCCAGAATGAAGGAATCGTGTAATTTTCAGTACTTCTGTGGTGACTGGATTTTCTAACAGAGCTTTATCTCTTTATTTGAGCCATGCAGCAATGGAAAAATATTCAGTTTGGAGGTAGTAATTTTCGAAGCGAGTTTGACAGTGAGTATAGTGTGTGTGTGTGTGTGTGTGTGTGTGTGTGTGTGTGTGTGTGTGTGTGTGGCTAGCTGTCACTTGAACTGGTGAAATCTGTATTTTCAACCTGTTATCATTTTTGTCACTAATCATTTGAGATGGGCACTGATAATAGCTTGTGAACGGGAGCAAGCAGGCTAGTAACCAGACACTAGTTGCTTACCCAAAAACAAATGCTAGTGAGGTTTTTTTTTTTTTTTTTTTTTTTTGGGTGGGTATAAGCTCATTTGCCTATGTAATGTGAATCAGGCCAGTGAGGAAAGGGTTAAGGGTCACGAAGAGAGGAGGATGCTATATTCATTAAGATTTCCCCTTCCTCGTCTCCACCTCTCGAGCCATCTGAAGCACCATTATAGCTTTTCAGGCTGCTTCCCTCGTAGATTCCTTTCTCCCTGCACACAAAAGCCGCCTGCTCAGCTGGATGGCCAGGGAGGAGAGCTTTTTCTGACACGAAGTGCCCTTAGAGGCTTGAGTTGTGAGTGTATGTATTTGTGTTTGTGTGTGTGTGTGTGTGTGTGTGTGCACGCATTACAATTACTGAAGGGCAGAAGTTTTGAATGATTAATGACCAAGTTGGCCTTGTGCACTAATGATGAACCCCAGCATAGTTGGCTACTGATCTAATGTCTCTATCTCTCATGTTTATTGTGGGCCTTTCTTTCTGCTGTTTAACTCTTTCTCACTTTCTCTCCCTTTGTCTCACGTTGGATACCTACTGTATCTTTAACTGTAAAATTTTTCCTGAGCTAAGAAGTAAAAGGATTAAGTTATTTAGAAGTCCTGTTGTTATTGCTGACTCATGAGGTAAATATTTATTATGTATTTATTTAATGTGCATGGTTTGTCAGCATTTTGTTTTAATATCCAACACATCCAAGTGTCCATACTTATGATACTAGCCATGGAAAGGTTTGTCAAAAAAGATGCCACAGTTTTTGAAATGATTGAATAGATAGATAGATAGATAGATAGATAGATAGATAGATAGATAGATAGATAGATAGATAGAGGACAAAAACAGTTACAAAGTTTAAAAAAAAAAACCTTTAATTTTTGCATGGCCAACCATTCTGTTGTTGGATTTCACTGACCTTAATAGAGCACTTTTGTCATATCCACACCTGCACCAGGATTCATTCCTGTCACTGCTCCACTGTCACCCACACTTCCACTCACGGAAACCATTACTGACAATAACTTGGACCATATTTCCCATGAGCACCCGCATGACATGGGAATTGACAGTCAGGCTGTCAATCTTGGTTGTAGTCTGACACAGAAATGGACTCAGACTCCCAGGAGGACATGGCAGTCGACAACATGGCCGGCTTCCGCCACTCTGA
The DNA here is from genome assembly GCA_030068335.1 of Chrysichthys cranchii. Classification (NCBI taxonomy): domain Eukaryota; kingdom Metazoa; phylum Chordata; class Actinopteri; order Siluriformes; family Claroteidae; genus Chrysichthys; species Chrysichthys cranchii. The sequence continues at coordinate 12,217,513 of JAQMCW010000017.1, read as the reverse complement.
TTCGCCGGAATTCTGATTGAGCACAGATGCCCTCAGTCGCCGCACTGCCTTCAAAGATTTTTAGCGACAGTGCACCATTGCAGCCTTTGCACAGCAATAGTTGGCCCTTTGTGATTCTTGTGCCGTGCCTTTTGTTATTTCGTGAGATTTTCAGTGTAGGACCCTTTTTTGCCCTGATCTTGTGTATTTTTGGATTTGCCCGCAATAACTAGTTTACTTCTATGTATGAACGCTGCCTGTTTTCCTGACTTGGCCTCTGCCTACGCATACTTCATGCTGTTTGTCTGAACTTCTGCCCATTTTGACACTACTTTTGCTTATACCCTTGTATTGTACTATTCACTTTATTAAACCTCATCTTATCTGCATTCTCTCAAGCCTGATTTTCATGACCCATTGCTTCGCCAACAACATGAATGCAGTGGATACAGAGAATCTTCGTGAATTTGTTACTCGCTCAAGGTCGATACATCGGTGAGCAGTAAGAACCTGCGAACTTGCTGAACAAGTACAGCGGCTGACGACAAAGTTCTCCCAGAGGACCACTCAGCAGAAGTTGCCCTGTATACCCAAACCAGCAAAGCCGGAAAAGTCTGACGGAAATCCGGCACGATAACTTTTTACTCCAGTGCTACCTGTACTTAATTTTCTTATGAATAAAGTATTACTCTGGGCCATGGCTGTTTGGGAACAGGAATGTGAAACTATCCCATTTTTGGCGTGTGTTTGATCATGCTCCAGAAGAAAGGGAGGTCTTCTCGTTTACTGTCACCCAAGCAGGGTAAACAACAGGTGATGCTTTGGACTTCAGGATGCTGGCTGCTGACAGTGGATGAGATGACGCAGCTTTGAAGGCAATATATCGACAAGGCCTTAACTCGAACATTATTATCGAACTCGTGTGCAGAGGTGACTGTGCTACTTTGGATTCAGTCATCGATCTCTCCATTAAATTCGACAACCTTCTCCAAGATCGACACTTGCTCCATAACCCAACAGCACAAGCCCCTGCCAGGAGAACACCCCAAGCAGTAGCTGATCGCCATGTCCATCTGAGTGTAACAGAGAAGGATCGCTGTCATAAAGAACATCTGTGCCTTTATTGTGGCGACAAGGAGCACAACACAGGGGAAGCTTCATCTATCAAGACCCCTGTGGCAAGCCCTTAATGTTACAAGTTCAGGTGTGCCACTTAAAACTATTTCTGCTCACAGCCCTGATTGATTCCAGTTCATCAGGGAACATCATGGCTCATGCCACTGCAACCCAACTAAAAATTCCCCTGTTCCGACTCCACACCCTGTACAAATTCAAACCATTGAATCCAAACCCATAAGAGAAGGATTCATCTCCTGGTGTACTAAACCTGAGAATTTGACTTGAGAGCTCTCTGTACACAGAAACTCCTTTTTGTCAACCAATTCACCCAAGAATAACATCATCCTTGGCACACCATGGCTAGTAATACGTAATCCCCTCATATTCTGGAAAGACAAGGAAATCGCTGCTTGGTCTGATCATTGTATGACCAACTGCACCCAACGCCCTGCACTCACCATTTCCTCCACATCCACAGAGAGCCCTGAATTGGACCCTCGACATCCTTCGTCATTTTTAGTAAAGTCAAGGCTAGTGGTCTTTCTCCACATTGTCCATATGATTGCACCATAGAGCTATTTCCCAGTGCCATTCCTCCTAAATGCAGAGTATACGTGTTGCCTCAGAAGGAACAGGAAGTTATGGAAGAGTATATCGAAGGAGCCCTCAAACAAGAGTACATAATCCCTCCAGACTCCGTCCATGCATTGACTACGGAGGATTGATCCAGGTAACAGTGAAATACCCTTATCCTCTCCCACTTGTTCCTTCAGCCCTCGAAAAGCTAAGAAATGCTAGTATCTTTACCAAACTTGATCTCCGTAGTGCCCATAATTTGCTTCGTATTCATGAAGATGAGTGGAAAACCGCATTCAATACTACCGCAGGGCATTATCAGTACCAAGTTATGCCATATGGACTAACTTGTGCTCCAATTTTTTCAATGGTGTACTTATAGAATACTTGGGAAGATTTTTTAATCGCCTACATCAACAACATTCTAATATATTGACAGAACCTGGAAGAACACATCACACATGTAAAGATCCTCTAAAAGCTTAGAAATCATCACCTCTGTGTGAAAGAGAAAAAAGGTGAATTTCATACATCCAAAATATCATTCCTGGGTTACATCACTGATAAGGGGGCGTCACCATGGATACTGAGAAGATGAGCACAGTGGCAGATTGGTCTACCCCACATACAATCAAGGACCTGCAATGTTTTTTGGAGTTTGCCAATTTTTATAGAAGGTTCATACGAAGATTATATACCACTGTCTCCCCAATGACTTTCTTGTTAAGAAATGGCACTAAAAAGCTACAGTGGAACAAGTCAGCATAAATAGCATTCAGAACTCTCAAGAAAGCTTTCACCTCAGCGCTCATACTGCATCACCCAAACCCTGACAGACAATTCAAGTAGATGCCTCAGAAACAGGAGCAGGGGCAATGCTATTGCAGTGCTTTGGTGAGAAACCCAAATTATTTCCTGTGGTGTCCTCCAAGAAACTATCCACAGCTCAGCAAAACTATGATGTAGGAAATCGAGAACTATTAGCTATCGAACTTTAGCCAACATTGTGCTCCATTCAGGCAATTGAAGACGGAAATGTTTTTGGTGTATCCTGGATTTTAGGTTTGGCCAGGAATTTTACTTTTGGTACATCACTGGCCCATACAGAAACAGTGTGTGCTGACAAGTCTCTGGCATTTCTGACGCGCCCAATGCAAATTTCAACCCAGAACATTTGTCTTCTCTCTGTATTTCCGCTATGGAGAAAAGTCATAAATGTTTCATAGTCATACTGAAGAGAAATTGATTAATTATGGTGCTGTTATTCAGTGCTGACACCGTTCATAACAAGAGTGTGTCCAGTGCTAATGGAATTTAGCTTCCAAAGTTACAGGTCCTCACAGGCCCATTTAATCAAGTAGTTTAAGCTCATGCATGGCGTGGGAAAAATATTTCTCCTCTCTAACCTGTAAAAAGTGCATATTTATCATGAGAAACGAGACAGATTGTGAAGCACCTCCGCAGAGAGATCCTCCTATTTCCAGAGCCAAGTGTGTGCGCGTGTGTGCACGTTCAATCCTCTGTCTGGATGTTTGTGTCTGTGCACGGCCCCCCATCCTGACTGTCCTCATCTTTAGTGATAACTTTGTTCCGGCCATTCGGATGTTTAACCATCGCACTTGTGACATGCTTACTTCCTGTTCGCACATCGGAGCCCATGTGTATCAGGTCCAAGTTCTCCCCAGCCAGTGGAGAAACACACCAGAATGCCTCCTGGATCTTGTCCTAGGCGTCGGGCCAGCACATCTGGAGGGGATGCTCTCACATCTGGAGGTGCAGCCCTGATCTTTTGGCCTCCCCGTCCCTTCAACCCATCAGCTCCTTTTGAAGCTGCTCATCCCTATTGCTGCTAAAAAACATGTTCACGTCTGCCTCTCTGGGGCCCAGTGATGTGTCCAGAGGGTTTAAAACAGGCAGAAGCTAAATTTCCAATTGCAAGCTACAAGTGCACTAACTATGCTCGTATAATTTCATTTAAATTTTTTGTTAAAGGTCATAAAGGTCAGCCCTTAATTAAACTGCAGCTCATAATTTTTTTCCTAACCAGTTTGTGTTCATCATCCAGGCGTGTGGTGTAAATGTTAATAAATATGTAGCTGACTCGATGGCGGCATGGTGGTAGCAGTGGCGCCTCACAGCAACACGGTTCCTGGTCCGAACATGCCAGCTGACTGGGGTCTTTCTACACGTAGTTTGCATCTTTTTCCTGTTCTTCTGTGGGTTTCCTCCCCCAGTCCACATAGTAGCTACTTTAAATTGCCCATAGGTGTGAACGGTTGTTCGTCTTTGTTAGCCCTGCGATATCTTGTCCGCCTGCCCAGGGTGTACAAAGTGGGATTTGCTCCAGCTTCCTCATGACCCTGACAGATAAGCAGTGTAGATGATGGATGGATGACTGGAAGCATTACATTCGAGTCCATAATGAGAACTTTTTGGCACAGCAGTCTCATTGGACAGCCAGTGAAATTGCCCGTAAATAATTCAAAACATTAGTTTTTGTACGAAAAAGACATAACTAGGATAAGAAGTCCCTTTTTAAGTGTTGTGACACTTACGAGAGTGATTGAAACACTGGCAGTTGGGGTCAATTCCTCTGATCTCGTAGATGTACACAGATTACTACAATACAGGAAGCAATCGTCTTCTTGTTCCACGGCTATTGTGTCATGGTGCAGCGTCTAAAGTGAGGAAATCGTTTTAAGAGCTATTATGGCAAGAGTGAAAGAGAGAGCCAGAAAGTTCAGCATGTTTACATTTGCCCATGCTTGTTTATTTGTCCTGACCATCGTGGCCTGTAAATACATGTCAAAATAGTGAGGACACAATGCTCATGTGTAAGCAGAGCGCATTGTTTATAACTGATGCTCTGTGCATGTAAAGCTCACTATTCTTCAAAGGGGAGTCACGAAGCATAAACAGTTTATGACTATGGCGCTATCTTTGTTAGTGCAGGATAAATACAGGAAAAAGAGTCACTGCACACTTCCTCCCAAGGACATGTGCACATCTCTGCTATCTTTTTTTTGTCTATCCCTATTATTATTATCTTTTTTTCCCCTCATCCTGACTAGTTCTTCTGAGAGTACTTTAAGCAGCATCTGATGGCTCTTTTTGAGTTTTAAGTGACGTTGTTTTCCCAAGTCTTTTGCAAACCTTGAAAACAAGTATCTCATGAAATGGGTTTGTTTAAGGGTAGCCCTCCAAAATATTAACAGCATTTCCAAATGCTGGCTCGGATTCATGTGTGCCATTTCACTAATCGTGACCGGCTACACCAAAGTTCAAAAGTTCCCTGCATGTAACGGTGGTGAATTTGTATAGAATGTGGAGGGTGTAGTGGCACCATGCACAACTCAAGGACAAACCCTGGTCTCCTGTACTGTTCCAAACCACTGGAACCTTTTTTTTTGTTTTGTTTTGGTTTCCCTTAGTCTTTTAATAGGTTTGGTAATACTGCAAGTACTTCAGCATGCTCAATTTGTAATTGAACTTTACATCTTTATGTATTCCATAAAATCGTACATTGAAACTGTATTATTCTTGGATTTCTTTGGTAAGAGTGCTGATCCAAAAATAACGGGGGAACTTGGGGAAGAAAATCGGTTCCCAATAGCCAGACTAGCACCGGTGCGTCTCTGTCCCAGGAAGAAGGTCTAAATTTCCTCTGGTCAGAAGCGATCGTTTTCTTCTATCCATGGTTTAATATTAGAGAGCCAAGTTTCAGTAATTTATGGACTAAATGAACTTTCTAAAATGCCTGTTCTCTGACCTTTCACCATGTAGCACTGGCAAGCTCATCTCATTCAGTTTACAGTCAGCCTAGTTTCTAGTTTCTGGTGGTTTTATGGCATCCTGCTGTGTCTGTGAGAAACTGTCTTCCATCCCCCAGCCATCTTTCCTCAGCCGGCTAGCGAGGGAGTTTATTACTTAAAGAGGATTCTCCTCCACATCAAGGATCCTTCAGACCTTCTATCAGGCCCATATCTTCTGAGCGTTGATATAAGAAAGTAATTTTGGGGAAAATTGGAAGAGAAGAGGATGCAGTACATTGCACTTGGTGAACCCCTCCACATCCTGTCCCTGAGTGCTCGATTAGTTATCTCCATCTGGTGAAAGGCTGAGCTAGCCTGAGTGTTTATTTCCTATAAAATATTCCAGAAACAGACCCAGACGGTAAAACTAATCTTGGCCGTCATGCCAGTGATAACCCTGACACAGGTAAATGTTCATCCAGAGTCTCTCGTTGACATCCCAAAGCATGCCACGCTAGTTCTAGATTCTCCTAGCACCTTTACTGCTGTAAAGCTCACGAATGCAAACGTCCGTCTCTGTCTGGCCAACACTAATATACACACTCCGCTTGTTTTGGGCTCTTACTGTCCCATTCACAAGGCGAGTCGGTTAGCATGTGGTAGGCTGATTTGGAGTTTAAATGCACTAAAAACACTAAACAGTGTGTGTGAGGGTTTGGTACAGTGACAAGCTGAGCATCATGGTAACCCACCAGGCTACAAACCAGCAGAGTTCAGCTGCCAAACGGCTGCACCAGGAGCTTTCCTTCACACTAGTGAAAGACAGTATTTATGAATGATTTTGCCTTGAAGTAAATTCTGACTTTGCAACAGTGTCCTAATTAAAAACATTTATAGCAAAAGAGTTTATTTGGTAGTTCATGAAAAGATTTTAAATAACATTTTTGCTTGCATATGAAGTAAGAACCTTTGGTTTTTAAAGCTCCCAGATTGGTTCCCTCCCAGCTTGGTAGTGTATTAACACTTACTTTGAACTTAAGTGGAAAATAAAAACTAAAGTCAAATTAGGTGGAAAAAAAACCCCACAAACACTTGTACTTCATGCAGAAGTACCCTTTTAATGTTGTGTGAAGTTTTCTGACTCTCGGTGTTTCGGAATATCGTTCGGAGCATGTGCTTCTCAGTCTGGCGAGCAGCGTGAAGTGCATTTGAGACTTCAAATTCATTTTCATGGCTGAAACATGAAAAGTGTCTCCCACTTCTTTTTTTTCTTTCTTGCAAATTATGATACAAACTGCTACCGTTGTGCAATCATGCCCATGTGCACTCCCGTCAAGGTTTGCCAAGATGCAGGGTCAAAAAACATCTTCACAAGATTCAAAGGGAAGGACCTTATCAGATTGATGAAGGAGAACAAAACTATCACTGTTTGTGGCAAAATGTTTATCTTCTACAGGGCCACGGTAAGCTAGCAGAAATACATTATGGAGGTATACGGTAGGTGAATAGAGTAGCCTAACATTGTTGTCTCCAATTTGGTTTAGTCAATGAGGTCTCTGTCACTTCTAATGAAATTTAGCCTGCACTCCCCTTGTCTGATATTAAATTAACTCGGCACACAAACGAAGCCAATTAGCCTGGCTTGGCCATGATATAATGCAATGAGTCATTTTTGAGAACACAGAATGAACCCGGAGAGGCTGAGGCCTGGTTTTCTCCTGAAAGGCCTGGTAAGTAAGGCATCGGGAACAGCCTAAGTGTGCACTTTTGCAAGAGATGCTTACTATCGGGTTAAAAGTGTAATTAGCCTAGCCTGGCCCGCAGGCTCGAGCGAAGCATTTTCCGCCCTGTGCTGCTTTAGCAGCTAATGGGTTAGAGATTTCTCTCAATTAGTGATAATGGGTCTCTATGTGTCAAGTCTCTGGAGGTTCGTAATATAACAGAAGGCAGCTGCATATGGCAAGTAAACATGGTAACAAGGGTGAGCTAGTAAACATTTGACCGTGGCATCATTTGAAGCCAATTAGGGTGTGAAAAGAACCACTAATGCACTAATGTTCTTTTATAGATTATACTGTAGGGACACACGTGTAAGTGTACATAGCCATATGTAGCAACCGTAAGCCTTTTGGCTTTGTGTAGTATTGCTCTTTGAGATATATATATATATATATATATACACACACACACACACACACACACACACACACACACACACACACACACACACACA
>JAQMCW010000017.1:12161112-12178973 GCA_030068335.1 Chrysichthys cranchii | reverse complement strand
TTTATGGACGAGTACGAGTATTTTAGCAAAGTATCAGCCCGATACCCGATACTGGTATCGGTATCGGTGCAACCCTAGTTAAAAGAGGCAAATTTGTTAAATAGGAACAGTGTTTTCAAAGGAAGCTGATCTTATTCAAAAATACATATTTGTATATGTGTGTATTTCATATAAGCAGTAACACATGCTCGTTGCTTAAACAGAAAATCCCATTTGAAAATCTATGGGTTAAATAGACTGCCATCAAGGAAGCCATAAACCCAGTCATGGTCTAAGTTGAAATGCAAACAGTGGATTTTCTTAGTAGGGGGAAATGGTGTGTGCTTTTTCGGGTTGGGAATCTGTTTTATACTAGAGCAGTTACAATAAAATAAAATAAAAAAATAAAAAAAAATCAGACAAAAGAGATGCATTGTGAGACCCCAAGATGGCAATTGTATAGGAGAGGTTTGTATTCTGTAGCTTTATGATTTCATTCAACTGGAACTTGTACCCCTTTTCCACCAAGGCTGTTCCTGAGCAGGTTTGGAGCTGATGTCTAATCTCAAACCAGTTCTTCACTGTTTGACAGACAAAGAACTGGTTCTTGGCCAGGAAAATTGGTCCCAGAGAGGCACCAGCTCTTGCTGGTGTAGAACCACGAACCACTTATGTCAGGGACCGGTGACAGGATTATCGTGACTGACACGACCAACAAAAACTATTTACGACTGCTGTTTTTAAAAATCCAAAGCTAATGCAGCATCTAATCTGACTAATTCAAAGAAGCATGAACATGAATTGATGTAGGCTGCCATTGTTGTTGTGCTTGGTGCAAAGAGCTCTAGTAGCGTCAGCAAATTGTGAACTAATTCTGAACCAGCATTAGCACCATCCCAGAACCTAGCACCTGGTTCGCATTTGTGGAAAGAGAGTATGAGGCCCAAACCTGTTCCAGCATGACAGTGTCTCAGTGCACAAACTGAGGACCATGAAAACATGGTTTGCCATGTTTTGTGTGGAAGATCTCAAGTGGCCTTCATCTCAACCCCACTGAATACCTTTGTGATACTTTGTAATACAGACTGCATGCCAGGCCTCCTTGCCTGACATCTATACTTGACTTCACTAATGCTCTTGTGGCTGAATGGGCACAAATCCCTACAGCCACATTCCAAAATTTAGCATAAAGCCTCTTCGGAATAGTGACGGCTGTTAAAGCAGCAAAAGCATGGAGTGGGATATTCAACAAGCACATATGGTTGTGATGATTAGGTGTCCACAAACTTTTAAGGACCAAATAGGGGACTGAATCTGAATTTAAATAAATTCATTTTCATGTATACTGATAATTAACTGCACTAATACAGTTCATTACTATACAGTCCATGTTCAGGACGCAGCAGTGCGAGTTGTCTGGTTATAAGAAGTTCACCTCAGTAGCAGATATTACTCACCCTTTAAGAAGCCAAAGAGCTTTTCTCCTCCTGATGGACCATTCTAGGTATCTTTTACTTGCCTGGCTGTGAAGAGATGGTTATGTTGCTTTGCTCTAAACTCTTTTGAGGCACTCTCCAGAATAAGGAGAGGGTCGGTGTGTGGGAAATGTATAAATCAGGAAAACAGATTTGTTTTTCTTCCAATTAAGAGGAATCAGTACATTACGTTCATGGCCCGTTTGATCAACTTTGTCAAAAATATATGCAGGCGAGTCATTTTAACCATCTTTACATGCAACTTTGTTTGCATTGTACAGTAAAGCCAGAGATTTGGTCTCACATATGGTGACCACAACAGAAAAATCACATGACAGAAACACTAGAGTAACCTGACATTTTTATGAGTGAAACCCCAAATGTGGCCAGGAAATAAATGTACGGGAGGATTTACATTTTATCCACCGAGATTCGATTTGAAATGTGTCGTGTTAATAATATGTATTTTATTTTAAAAGGGTTTTTTTTTTTTTTTTTCTTTTTTTCTTTGGACAACATAAATATTAAGCTGGATTAATTTTTATTAATGGGTGTCAACAGTGACCATGCTCGGGGTCCCTGGGTTGACGCTAAATTCAAGTTTCTGTGCATATTCTTCCTGTGTCTGCATGGGTCTCCTAGAGGTTTCCTCTCACGTGCCAAAAACATGCCAGTAGGTGGATTGGGTAAGGTAAATTACTCCTGAGTGTGAATGAGAGCATTTTAGCGCACATAGTTGCTTACTGGAACATACTGTTCTGGGAGGACAAATGAGTGACCTATGTGATTTTCTTTGTCCATCATTAAGCACCACATCAGATCAGGTAATCTGATCACAGCTGGGTGTCAGACTTTTTATTCGTTTCGAGTTGTACTACCGGCATCACTGATCCGCCACATGTACGGTCTTTCAAATATGACCATGAACCAACACCTGTCAAATCAGTAATTGTATGTCATATTAAAAATGCTATCATGAATATTATTCATTTAGAGCATTGTCAAATTGCACGGTAAACCTGGAGCAGCCTAATGCCATATGGGAGTGATTTTTTCCATAATACAAATGCCCATGTGCTGATTGCTTGCGAGATTTATTTCAAAAGGACCTTCATGGAATCCAGAGTCGGGATTTCAGAAGGGGAGAGAGGGAGAGACAGAGAGATGGATGAGGAAAAGAAAGAGTGAAATAACAAGGGAAAGGAAAGCGAAACAGGCTCTGCAGGAAAAGTATCAAGTTACAGCTGTATTGATTGATGGGCTGCAGGTATGCATATAAGCCCATGCATAGCCGTCATTGCTGATACGATTTTAGCATTGCGACAGATGCTTCGTTCGCTGAGCCTGGCGCCAGTGGCATGTCATTCGTTATTAATTCTGTGAAAATCCCCAAACTAAAGCCATAAACTGGAACACCATCCATCCACTGGCCCGGATTAATGACGCGCAAAAGGAAAGGGTTGTCATGGTAGTTGACCTGTTAATTATATCTCACAACACACACGCGCACACGCCACATACATAAACAAAGTCCTAGTCACTCCCACACACACACACATCCAGAGCACCCCTCTTTTGACACACCATCCCTTTCTTTTTCAAGTGGACAATACAGCAGTGAGCCACTTCACACACATACTGTATACAGTACTTTCCCCTGCATTATAATTATTTCACAATTATTTCAGCGTGCAGAAAGCTGTTCTTATGTTACACCACGAAAATGAAAACTTTGTGCGAACCGGTTTCAAGAATTGCCCTTCTCAGCTTGAGTCCCCTCTTGATCTTAGGGTAATTTCCTAACATCCTTGCAAGTGGAAAATAAACATAAATAATGCTTGGGAGACGTCAAACACACTTTGCCGGATCGTGGTTAAGTGGAAATTCCCTCTTACACGGGCTCGATGTGTTCTCAGTGGCGCCCGCCTCCGTGAGAAAGACCTCCGTGTTTATCCAGACTGTCTTCAGCTTTGGAGGGCCTCCTGTCGCCATTGTCGTGTTTGTTTGCCAGCTGTGGTGCGGCAATAAAAAAATTGGAGAGGAAGTACGATTTGTGCGCTTACCGTGCGATTGTTCAAGTTGCTGTGGAACGAGTGGGTCGAGAGTGTCTTTCTTGCATATGACATGACCTTAGTTGGGCTAACAGGGGGCTCTTCTGTAATTTAGGATTAGGGGCATGAGAGAGTGGGAGCGAGAGTGCACCACACACACCAAATGCTATTGGAGTGTACATTTTTCAAGGTGTGATGATGTCTCCTGGTGGCCTCCACTCGTATACCGCAATGTCCTCTGTCTTGTAAGGTCAGTAGATACTAGAGGTTCATCTGAATCCAAATGCATTATTTGAGTTGTCCAAATAATTTGTTCTAACTTGATATAAATACATACACAAAAATTTCTCATTCTTTCCAAGTAACTACCTGGTCAGGGTAGTGGTAATTTAAATTTGGCATCAAGTTTGTTTATATTTGGATAAAAATAAAACCAGCTAAATTGGTAGCTGTGCATTTGTCCATTTATTTTTATCCCATGTTAGACCACTCCCATATCAGGTTCATTGTCCTGCACCCTTGGTAGATAAGCTTTTACTTCCTATGGCATAACACCCTGCTCCTCGACGCACATTTTCTACATGCTACACTCTCCAAATGCTTAGTATCATACTTGCTTTTGCTCATGTGCAGAAGCAACATGTGAGGAAAGAAATGAAAGGGGAAGAATCCTTGGCAAGATTAGCCCGGCTGTGTAATCTCAGCCTCTCTACCCATTTCTGTGTCCACCTGGACAAGGAAATATTGAATATTGGCCAGGAAGGATGTACAAAACACCATTATTGACTCAGAACATCATCACAGCACTTAATTTTCTAAACGTAGCCTACACAGTTGAGAAGTTATGCATTTCCTGTCAGTTGGTTGAAGGCACTTTTTTACTACCCTGCTGCCCTTGTATGCATGTAGCGACATTTTTTTTCTTCTTTTTACTGCTCTGAAGAACCATAAACATTCCAGGCTTTAAGAGGTTTACCTGAGTTGCTAATTAGCATATCCCAGCCACTCATATTATTATGGTAAAGCTAAGGGACCAGTACTGGAGCACATCAGAACTGGTATGTTCTAAACACGCCAGACATAAATATAGCCCCACTTCATGGCTTTTTGTTATTTTTTTAAACACTCTGAAACTACAGCGTGAGACTACTTTACTTTACTATATGAATGAACGCTAAATTCGTACAGTAAGTGAACGCTGGGTTAAACTGTATGTGCGTGTACTGTGTAGGGGCTTGATGAGTTATTCATAATGACAAGGCAGGACAGTAATTCTCTGCTTATTATGCAAACAGTCCGTGAGAGGGAATTAACATTCAATGCGTCAGTCTAGCGCTCACTCAGGCGTCTGTCGGGTTTGATATGCTTTTTTTTTTTTTTTTTGTCACTGGTGTGACCTCCTTTCCACAGACCGCAGATTAATTTTGCTTTGCGTAGGGTGAGGACTGGAGGAAATGGGAGGTGGAGAAGTGTAAGAGGGTCAGGTTTCCTAATTGATTGGCTGGTGTAGTCAGCAGTCATGTGCTACTCGAACTGATGATTTTACTCCAAAGCTAAACTGCAAAAAAAAATAATAAATAAATCAGTGTTAAAAATTAAAATGAAAAATGATTGGGGGGGGACGACTCAGTGCTGAGTTACTGTGAGTCAGCCTGATGGTTTTCTTCTTTATATGGTCATTTAATAAACCAGAGTTAGTGAGGCAGTAACATTAACATACAAAATCTTTGTCCTAAAACAAAGAAACATGTGGAAATAAAGCATTTCATCAAATCCCTAGAGTTGCAGAGACGTGGGCCTTGTCTCAATCTGCATGTTTAGACAAACTACTACTAAATCAATTAATTTTATTTATTTATTTATTTATTCACCTACTTACTTACTTACTTACTTACTTACTTACTTATTTATTTATTTATTTGGTGTGTGTGGTTTGGGACAGAACCCTGAATTCTATCTGAATGCTTCCATGGGACAGCACTGGAAGTGAATATATGGCAAGGCGTTATCATAATAATAACATGTATTTAATTGGTCTGTATTGTCCAGGCCTAGAGACAGACACCTCTGCTGTATATCACACTAATCCATCCAGTGTCACAGCTTTATCATGTTACTGAACTTTAGCTTCAGAGACATCACTCTGCAGATCCAACAGTAGGCATAAAGTCAGTGACTGTGATCTTTAACATGGAATGGAATGAACTACACCCTTCCCATAGGTTCTGAACCCTTTGGTATTTACAGGAGTTTTTTCTTCCTGTATATTACATAGTAAAAAGCGTTTTCTCATTTATAAGGTAAAGGCTCCAGGGCAGACCTCAGCATCCTGGTTATAGGCTTGTTAATGAGTTGAAACATGACCAATTCTTTGAAGTCTTACGAAAAGTCCCTGATAATATCAGGGAATTATAATATGGCTTACAGCATTTCATCTGATTTACCAAATAATCTGGAACATGTCGCACTGCCGCTATAGTAACATCCTTGTAGCAAAGACTTTTTTCTTTTAATGCAGAATATTTCAGAGAGATATTTTTATAAAATGTAGTAAGGCTAATCTGTACTAATGCTACAGACCACTTCATAAAATTTCCAGAATGTACCACCTAGCAATTTTTCAGCTATTCATGTAATCACATGTTAAATTCAATGGGTGTTTTTTTGTTTTGTTTTTGTTTAATTGTTAGTCTGTTAGTCGTTGTCAATCCCATAATTCACATTTTGTGCACCTTCGAACACTTACAATGTCAGAAAGGTTTCCAAGGATCACTTGCATTCTCAGAAAGTCACAGCTGAACTTGAGCAATTACAACCCCAGACGAGAAATAAGTACAAGGCAGTTGTTTAATAGGTAATAGTACAAGCTCCAGTGGCTTTGTACTCACTGGCTCTCCCCCACCCCCTCTTTTCTTTTCTTTTTTCTTTCTTTTTTTTTTTTTTTTTACCTCCAGTGATGCCTAATGTTTCACTTTTCTTGTCATGTAAGTACCAGGAAAGAGACTTTAAAGGTGTGGTGAAGGTTTGAGTATAGATATTTACATGCATAACCTTTCTGCTTGCATGGTGTAGCTAGATCTTATAATATTTCAATCTGGGACAGTATGAAAAACTTCAAATGATCAATATGACCTGAGCAGGATGGATTAATCATAAGTTTGTTAGATATCAAAAGCCCTAATGTGCTGCCCAGGCCCATGTTTTGGTTTGTATAAAAGTGATAGTTAATGTAATATAATGTAGGGCAAACTAGGCAGCTCCTGTAGATAAGTATAAATACTTTGAATTGTATATAATAATAATAATAATAATAATAATAATAATAATAATAATAATAATAATAATAATAATAATACAGGTTTAGGAAATGAACACATATATATTCATCATGCTGTGTTTGCATGCTTGACAAAAGTCAGCAAAGCATTGGCCGTCTGCTTACAGCATCTCCTTTTTGAAATAGATGAAGACAAATTATGATGTACAAGTCGTTAGCCTCACAGCATAATTGCCTTATTAATTAATATTTCAATGAACAATGCCTTAGGCAATTATGCTATGAGGCTAACGAAGTGTTTGTAGTTTAGCAAACAAACACTAATATACAAAATGCCCTTCGCAACAAGAAGTTGAGAATTTCATTAGCTGTTATTTTTTTCAGTGAAGAAATACATCATACTTGTGTAGCTGCACACATGCCTAATTTAGCACCAAAACACTTACTCGAGCCCAATAGTTCACCTCCCCTTGCACGAACCCTTCCTGTCAACGCGAAATGCTCAGTGAGCATTCGTACTTTTCCTGTTTTGTCCTGCCTTCCTCTTGGTGATTAAATAGTTACTTTGTGTGATTTTCATTGCCCAAAGGAAGAGCCGAAACGAGGGGATGTTTTCCTTTACACCCAAGTACAGTGTGTTCACCCTTCCCTGTTTCCTAAGGCCAGGCTTGAACCTGTGTGACCTTTCATCCTTGACGTGGCATTGTTGCACTGACATGATCACTGGCCCACTTGAAAGTAGGAAGATGTCAATTCAAGCCAGTAAGGAAGCTAACTGTTGTGATGAAGGTAAACCATGTTTATACCATAGCGCTGGTGAATTCATGAATCTCATTGTTCAGAAAATGACTTCTTTTCCTTAACTGCAGCTCTGGGGGTAATTCTAGCTGGAATTCACATTGATGTGCTTGCTCGAATATTTGATTGTTTTTACAACAAGGACTCACACACAGACTTGCATGGTGGACGTGAAGAAATAAAAACTTTGTGTTTAATTGTTCATAAGGTGAAGTTTTCTTTACCAGAAGGGAGGAACATTTTCGGATGCAGTCCAAAAACAGAAGTCGTCTCCAGTGTCAGCATTTTGTATCAGTTTGAGGTAAAGTTTCGCAGGTGGTCTGCAACACTGACTGTAATGTGACTGGAAATAGATTAATATATATATAAAATGTGTTATATGTTCTCCCCATGTTCGCGTGGGTTTCCTCCAGGTACTCCGGTTTCCTCCCACAGTCCAAAGACATGCACAGAGGGGATTAGGCTAATTGGTGACTCTAGATTGCCCGTAGGTGTGAATGTGAGTATGAATGGTTGTCTGTCTCTGTGTGTGTCGCCCTGCGGTGGATTGGTGACCTGCCCAGGGCGTGTCCCGCCTCTCACCCGAAGTCAGCTGGGATTGGCGCCAGATTCCCCCCGCGACCCTGACCAGGATTAAGCGGCAGAAGACGAATAAAATGTGTTATTCTTGGAATACTTTCAAATACAAATTGTACTCATTGGCAAGTTGCTGTGGGACAAGAGGAATAAAGCTCTTTGGGACATGCTGTTC
Source organism: Chrysichthys cranchii (assembly GCA_030068335.1). Classification (NCBI taxonomy): domain Eukaryota; kingdom Metazoa; phylum Chordata; class Actinopteri; order Siluriformes; family Claroteidae; genus Chrysichthys; species Chrysichthys cranchii. The sequence goes on along the minus strand of JAQMCW010000017.1, from coordinate 12,170,642 downwards.
TTGGAAAACAGTTAAATTTGGCGTAGTAAAATTAATAATAACAGCATTTACCCCACCTATAACAGCACATCCTATTAAGGGGCACAGGAAAGAAATTCCCGTTATTCACGTTATTGCTTGACCTCAGAAATTTAGAAAAATGTATTTCAGCGCAAAAATCAAACGAAATTATGACTGTATTGTTCCACTTTTAGTAAAAACTGTTTTTTTTTTTCATTTGTCATCCCATCCCAAACAGAGTGTAGGGGTTAACCCTCATCGACAAACACATCATAGGTTGGCACACAGGAGCAGTCATGAGTTGTTGTCTGTCTCGGTGGGCAGGAATGTTTTGCGGTCAGTAATTGGGCAGGTGGGTGGTGCATTCTGATGTGGTTCAAGGCTGTCGCTGTGCTGGTGGCAGTGCCATTCATTTGTCTTTGCCTAGCCACAAACAGGCCTACGCACAATGGCCAGATGTAGAGAGATGTGGGGATGTAATCAGAGTAACATAATCAGGATCAGAGATGCAATTTTACATGACCATGAGATGTAATGGAGAATTTTAAGCGTTGAATTTACAATTGCATTGCTGTACTGTAAGAAGCTGTAGCATTGGTCAGTGGGACATAATTTGCTAAATAGCAAAAACCAACAAAAACCCACAAAACTTCAGTCCTTGGCCTGTAGCATTGGTCATGTGACCCTGATAAAAGCACAGGTCAGCCTTTGTTCACAGTAAACTACAGCAACTCCTAACTAAGTTATATCTTTAATCCAAGAGTTCTCCAGTTCCCTAGAGCTCTAGGTCCTTGGCACTTATGGTCTTCCTTGGTCTTCTGGACCCTCTAGCTGTTATATGCCTGATGATAGGAACTCAATAGACCAGTGCCAAAAGCTCTAGCATTACATTCACATAGGACGTGATTGGAGGAAAGGAAACTTGACTGTACGTGTGACTTTTTTTCCAGCCTTGTAGCTGTCCAAAAACACCTAAAATGAATTGTGATCTGGACATTTGCGCAAGTCTAATGATGAGCTTAAGCACACACACCCACACACAGGCATGTGAACGTGCAAGCGCCAGGGAAGGCCTGTTTTGGGAAAGCCAAGTGAAGTAGAGCCCACATGTGGGTTGAGTTCCGAAGATTTAGGCGTAACTGTTGAGAGCTCTTGGACACAAACCCTCATACGGACGCGCTCTCGTCGGCCCATTTTGCTGCCTCTGGATTGGATTGTGTACGCTATTTCAAATTTAGAAATGTGTAATCAAGTCATAGAGGCATAACGTGGCCTGTGTGTGCTTATGTATTTTTGAACATCCCAGTGGCCAAAAACAATAGCAGAGCCATAGCACAAAAAAAAAAAAAAAAAAAAAAAAAAAAAAAGGATTTCACAGTCTTCCAGGAATCCATCAGTGTTCGTGCTGCATTCGAAAGTGTAGCTTTCTAGCCTTCGTATCCTACTATAGAATTGCAGTATTTCTCGGGTAACTGGATGTCCTTCTATTCCCGGACGTGTCCTTATTTTGAGGCTTATAACATTAGTCCAGCTGGGATTTATCCAAAAATGGGACAGCAGAGCAAAGAAACAGATTTGACACAAGTACTGAAACGATGTTTTTTTTTTTGTTTGTTTTTTTTTAATCTGAATGCAATAGGTGGGTAAAACTAATAAGAAGAAGAATAGAAGAAATAGTTATTTAAAAAAAAAAGCACCCTCCCTCACCACACTGCATCACCCACTGAAAAGAGACGACTCAATGAATAATACAAACGGCTACCGGTAAATACTGCATCAGATAAACACAGATCTGATCACACACACACACACACACACACACACACACACACACACACACACACACACACATTGCTGGATTCATATGTAATCTGGTTTGAGGATTGACAGTTGAGTGATGTTTTGGGTGCAGCATTTATCAATCAAGAAAACTCAGTTTTTGCCTTAAATATTTTTGTAGCCTTTGACATTTTTGCTTGTAATTTAATTACTGGCAGCAAAACAGCCGAAGGGACTCGAACGTGCTATCTAATACAATATGCATTTCCATATTAACCAAAATATAACGAATCGGAATCATTTCATTGTTCACCTGCATGAAGTAGTAGGAATTGGTGATAGAATTGGTGCACATAAACGGGCGACATATAACCACATATGCAGGTAAGGCAAATACAAACAATGCACCAGTCAGTGCAGGCACAGGAGAAGTACAAATCTGAAAGAAACACAAGGTTAGAATGTGCAGAAATAGTTGTCATTTAAAGTGCAGCATTTATTCAGAAATGTGAGACACAAGGTGCACAGTGCACGTACAAAGATTTTCATAATGGGTGAGTTTAGGGCTTGTTTATGAGTCACGCTCTGTGTGTCATGCTGTGTGTCATGTCACATAGATAAAGATCAAATATATCGGGTATTTTAACAGCTTTTTTTTTTTTTAAATTTTGATAAAATTCAAATGCTGGCCAAAGTTGATGAGAAAACGGGCGAGAGCCGGTCGTTTTTTCCCCACCACAAAGGATGAGTTTATTACAGGTGGTGGGAAGTTTGTAATATTTATCCCACTGGTCATGCTCAATTTGTCACTAGTCGTGTCAGGCTCACGATTCAGGAATAATAGCAGGCTGAGCTCCTGCTATTATAAAGATCGATGGTGTTCCGAGCGCCAGCATGGTACGTTGAGGTTTGGCTCTGGAACGCTAATGGTCAGGCTTCATTTGGACTAAATTGGGAAGGTGTGTGCGTGCCATGTCATGGCTTTGACGCCTACAGCCGTCGGGTGTGCGCAGAGCAGCACGCCCTCCTGACACCCAAATGGAAACCAGACGCGGACCGGTGCTTGTGTGTACGCGTGTGTGTTTTCTAAGGTGAGGGTCAGCAGCTGCTGGAGGATATACGCCTCCACACGCAGACAAACACACACACTGCTGTATAACAGGATCCTATCTGTATCCTGAGGGCCAGCTGGGTGTGGGCTCACCCTCACCAGATGGACACGCTTAGCAATTTGTGTTTAGGCTAATGGCTAATACGATGCAAGACTTCTTGATTTCAGGAGTCCAGTGCGTGGAAGAATCAGGCGTAAAATGCACATGTGGATGAAGTTGAAGGTCTGTTCATTAGGGGGAGAAAAAAAAACCCAGGACGACTCAGAGGCAGAGAGGTCCAAATTTGTTTTTATTTCAGAAACTGGTGTATGAACAAACAAATATGTACGCACTTTGCAATTTTTAACATTGTTGTGTTGCCATATGTTTTCTTTATTTATTCATGAACGATGGATATGATCTACAACTATACACATTACTATTAGTTGTAAGACTTAAATACAAGAAAAGGAAGAAGAAGAAGAAGAAGAAGAAGAAGAAGAAGAAGAAGAAGAAGAAGAAAACTGCATGTTTTCTTTGACCAGTGTTTAAGCTAGTTTCCTTATACACTCTTGGCAACCCTGCTCTCAAGGCACTTTATGAATTGTTTCTTAATAAGAGAAACCTGATATTAAATCAGGTAATGTAGTTCTCTGTGCATTAAAAATTAAACAATATTTTTTTAATAATATCATTTTCTTAGAAAATAGGTAAAATCATATGACATTATTATTCACAACCAGTAAACGAAACATGAATCTTAGCCTCTTGGATTCTTTCTGGAACGCTCCTATATGTATTTTACATTGTAATGAACTAGGCATTTTATTGTGGAGTCACCGCAAACTTTAATACCACGATCGGATTACTCCCAAGATAGATTTGGAGGATTTGATATGCAAAGTTTCAGCCTAAGATGTATGATGAGGAAATCAAGGTTGAAACGCCGAGCTCAGTCCAGACCCGGACTCTGTTTGTAGCCTTGCCAAGCATCTTGTCACACTACACCCGAACGCCCAAGCCTCACAAAGGCTACGCCGGTGTATTAATGGTGATATATTGGGGATTGCTAGGCCACTAGTTTGGCGTTGGCGTTATTTTCCCCAGTCATTCATTCCGCAGTAGTGAGCTTAGAGAAAGCCAATCTCTGCACGCACTGTGGTGTTCATTTCTCATTCAGATCACTTCAAACGATGCTTGGCCTCATTCCTGTAGATATAACACTGGTCGAATTTGCAGAGAATGTCAAACTCTCTCATTTTGCCAAAAGAAAAAGTTAAATATGAACCTTGCTCCAAATCTTTGTTGTTTGGAATTCATGCTGGTTTAAGTCTTAAAGTTCTGTTCAGCTGAAAATCCCAAACCAACATGATTTGTATGATTATTATTTCCAGGTCATTTTGACTTGATTGTGATTTTTAAAAGGACTGATCTTTGTAATTATGACTAACAAGGCAAATTTAGTTTAGTTTGCGTTGTGCGTTTGTTTCCATAAATGTGTTGCAGTCTGGGATAATCTGTCAGATATCAGTGCAGCTGAATTCCTACAAACAAATTCTGTTTGAAAAGAAAAAAAAGCCATAAGAATATTTCCGCAAAACAATGTGGAAATGTTTTATTTACTTTTTAATCTTGCCTAGGCTATCGTCCTGCATAGATTATGTTGTGTATGGAGCCAGTTAAACAAACACAGAGGTTAAACACATGTCACTTGGCCAAAGAATGTCAAAGCGTTGAGAGCTAAATGTGATTTAATTACGTAATGAACGTCAGGTTTTAATCAAGGTGGTGGGAAATTAGTTACATGCCATAACTAAATGGACATAAGCCTAATCAATTCAATTTGAAATGAGATACCGGCTGGTAAAATGTCTGTGATGCTCCTGTGCCACATTTGGAATGAAATTTTTAATTGCAACTCTCTCTCTCTCTCTCTCTCTCTCTCTCTCTGTCTCTCTCTCTCTCTCTCTTTTGGCTGCAACCAGACTTTCAAAAGCTAGAACGTATGGTTGAGAAACCTGTGAAAGAGATTTTTCAGTTCAGGAGAACTTGAACCTAATTTTGCAAGCAGAAAAATCTGAAGACTGTCACCTAAATACTATTCATGTTGCTAATATTTTAAACACGTGTGTGTATACAGGTGCTCCCCGAGTTACGTTGGCCTGGCTTACGATTTTTTGAAGTTACGATGACGATTGTGATCCGCTAAAAATTGTAAAATATTTAGAAAATATTTAAAATTCGCGGGCCCGCATCGCTGGCAGGCCAGCGTAACAGCTTATGACTTACGCGGATGTTCAGACGACGCCCGGAAGTCCACGGCCGACACACGGAAATGTGCGTTCAATGCCCGGATCACTTGCCTCGCGTGATGCCTCACTATCTCCTACAACTCATGGAGTTATCTTGTGTATCGGTGTACTGTACAGTGCATTACCTTGAGTGTTTTTGTGATTATTAATGGAACAGCTTCAGTGACGGCTGTCTGTAGCCAGAGCTCAGTATTTGTGTAGCGGGGTGTCACGGCTGGACAGAGCTCAGAGTTGCAGTGCTGCGGCCCACATCAGGTTTGAACCTCTCTGACAAAGTCTCTCTTTTGACAGAAATGTGATTTAAATTAAATCTCACTTAAATGTTAATTCGCTCCACAGCATAAAATATCAGTCTCCCTGTTAGCAAAACAGAGCACATAAAGACCTCGTAGCCCTATTGAGCATGATACAAAACTCATAAATAAAATAAATATTAAAACAACTGAAAACTTCAACTGATAACATAATTACATCTATATAAGTACATATAATTACTTTAAACCTAAAACAACACAACAGGTCTACACAGTCACTCGTTTTACCAAATTAAAACTTTACAGTTCATTTTCAGCACGAGCAGCATTAAACACTCCCCTCTTCCTCATTCAGGAAGTAAACAACGGCTGCCGGCAGTCTTAAAGTTACAGTACTCAGAATACACACACACTTCCAAATTGCACTTTTTTCTTAAATGGGACTGTGGTCTGAAAACAAATATTTTAATTAATCAAATAAAGGAACATTTGAGATGTTGGAGAAGTTTCAAACAAACAGGAAAAACAATAAATTATAAAACCTATAATTTCAACCTGGTTACATAAGCTAGGCTGAGATACCTCAGCTAGGCTAAGTGGTTCGACACAGTTGTTCGACTTACGATTGGTGTGGCCGAATGCATCTCCATCATAACGTGAGCACTACCTGTACTGTATATAACATGAGATAATTTGGCTTACATTATAAATGTACTCATGTAAAATCAAAAGATCCAGAACAAGCCATCATCCATTGCTAAATAGTGAAACACAGCATAAGATGTAAAAACAAGCCTGATGCATATCAAGGGTTTGTTATATAATGCCTCATTGTGAAAGGCTGGAAGCTCATAATAACGCGTACAGTCGCTCTTACAGTACCAGGGCGTTCTAAGCCCGACCTTTTTTACCCAAATGGGAATCACTGACATCAGACAGTGCCTTCCTTATGATGGTGCATTTGGAGCATCCTTTGTGCCTTCTCTCTAACTGTTGCCAAATGGAATCGGCCTAATTATAGCAGGAAACGGGACAAATGAGGAAATCTGACACTACCTACCCACAAAGCCCCCCTATTCCCCCTGGGCATTAGCGTCATCCCCTGCTGCCCAGGGGTTGTGACCTCATGTTGGAGGAGAGTGGCTCCACAGTTGGAAATTTCAGGCATGTTATTGGAGGAAATGGTCAATTGACCAGGCAGTGTCAGCTCAAACCAGATATTGAATGCGGTGTATTGAAACGTCATGAAATAATGCTAAACGATTGAATTGGTTTTGAATACTTTTCCACAAACAAATAATCACATAATCACTATACATATACATACAGTACTTAAAGAATGAACTTTCTAAGTAAGTTTATTCTTGAATTTATAGCGGCCAGTCCTTTTCAGTGCTTGCTCCAGTGATTTATGAAGAATTTATCAAGAAGTTGCAAAGAAGTTTATGCGTTTCTCTTGTCTTTTTTTGTTTTTTTTTTATAGTATAACTTGAAATCATCGACTTTTTGCTAATGGTGTCTGTTTTTGATTGGATAATCTACCATGTGATGGACTACTCTGCAATCCATAATGCACACCCTTAGTGTTTTCTTGATGGGCTCCTGATATGCAATGACCCTGACCAGAAAAAACCGCACAAGTGCATGATTACAGATGTTTCGCAAACGAGATTACATAAAACGGATCTTGGTGTTGGAATCAGACTTTCGTGTCTACCAAGAGGAAATGATGTCCAGTGTAAAACCACTGTATGTTTGCTATGTCTCTCTTTCTCTTGCTCGTCCAAAATCTGCAGCTGTTTATTCGCTCCGAGCCAATCCTGGGACCCAGAGGAGCCTGTACACAGCAATGGAGTGATGCTGGGCGAGAACGATGGCGGCTCTTACTCCAAATATTTGACTCCTAAGTGCACGGTGGAGTACTCAGAATGCTGCCAGAAAAGCACTTAAAGAGGATCTTTCTCCCTTTCACTTTTCTCCCTTACCAGTGAGTGCTTTGCACTGGAGCCGAGCTAAATATTAGTTATGTTTTATGATGTCATATTTGAGCTGTGGAATTTAAGTGGGCTTAGTCGGACAAAGATTAGGCCTAATTGCTCTGTCGGTACAGAATCTAATGATAATTCGGTGTACACAAGGCGTAGTGTGAATCTGAGGGTCAGTAAATGTAATAATCGTGTGCTCTATTGTTTGTGCAGGACCACGAAAGCAGCTTGCACTACTGGAATGTAGTTGTTCCAAAATTTAGGCTAAAACAGGGGCTAGAATGCTTAATAAGGAGCATTTTTCACAGTGGTTGGACATGACTGGGTGCAATTTAGTGAAAGCTTTAACGTCAGCAACTAAATTGTCAAACTCACGTGCTAGGTGTGCTAACAGTAACTCTGCTTCATGTTACCCCACAGTTGATCGTTTTCCTATAACAGCATGTCCCATCTGTGCCACTGTGTTCCTTGACCATGTTTTTTTTTGTTTTTTTCTTTTTCTTTTTTTGACCTTAAGGTTTCAAAACCTGTGTTTTCTCCTTTCGCTATGTTCCTTTGTGTGTGTGTGTGTGTGTGTGTGTGTCCGTCTCTCTCTTTCTCTCTCATTTCTTCACTGCTGATCTGTGACCGATGAGCGCTGTGTTGAATATTTCAGTGCGCCGTCTGCCCAGCCACCTCACTAGAGATGCCTTGTCGTTCTAGATTAGCAAACCAGGCGGAAGCAGCACAGCAAGTCCAACCAAAGGCTGACACAGTGAGCCAGTAGGGACCAGAGAAAATGTGAGAAACTCACAAGTGCACACACGCATACTCAAAATGGTGGTGTAAGACAGTTATAAATACTGTATATATACTGTATATATATATATATACATATGACGTGTGATTCATTGTTGCCCTTAAGTTGCACTAGGTGTCATGAAGACCCTTTAGACTCAACAGGGTCTGGACGTTATTTGAATAACTTTCTTTAAATTGGCATTTTGTGCACAATGGTATAAAAGTAAACAATGTGATACGCTTTCACCTAATAGGACTTGAGAATTACCCCAAGCTGGAGATAAAGGCGATGTGAAGTGCACTATCCTGCACCCTACACCATATCCTGCACAGTACACATGCTCCATGTAAGTATTTGATGGGAACGTCGCAGCCAAACTCGCTGGCCTCTGATGCCTCCATTAAAGTTTGATGGTGCAATTTAAGTGCGTGTTGATCTGACACCTCGAGTGGTGGGAACTGCAGCAAAAGTGCTGGCGTGCAGAAAAGCTCTCTTAGGTTCGCCCTCTCACTTTCTCCCTTGCATTTTCTCTCTCCCAGTTGAAGTTGACAACATCAGAAGTGTTTCAACAGGACTTTAATGGCTTTTTGGCGTGACTTTTCCAAGCCCTGAGTGTGAAATTTGTATCCTGCTGATGGAAGCTGACATGTCCTGCTTTTCTCCTCTTCCTCTACACATACATGTGTAATCAGCATGACAACATTTTGCTCTCTCGCTCTCTACCTGTGTGTCTCGGTGCACAGGATTGTGGGTATGCTCATAAGCATGCTGGACACCAAATAATTTTCCTGGTGTTTGTGTACCGTATGCAAGAATGATTGTTTTATATATGACGTGTACATGGTGCTGCCTGTCAGACCTGTGTGTGCATGTGTGCATGTTCAGTTCAGTTACTTGTGAATTACATTATACTGCTTCCTTTTGCATTGTGCTGATCCAAATTGTTTCAGCCTTTGGGAATTAAAGTCAAATGTCACGCAACGAGGCAGCAGAAGAGGAGTTTAAGTTTTAATTGTGGAACGGGAGTGCAACATAAACACAGTCCCAAACTGACATGGATTTGGATTTAAATGTAGGTTTTTATTCAAGAAGATTGGTCAGCCAAACCAAAAAGGCAAGCTAGTACTCAAAAATGGAATACAGTGGAACCTCTGGTCACGAACTTGATCCGTTCCGAGACTCTGTTCGAGACCCGATTTTTTTTTTTTTTTTTTTCCAATTTTTCCCGTGGAAATGAATGTAAATACAATGAATGTATTTCAGCCCTCAAAAACATGTTTTTAAAGTGTATTATGGGTTTATGTGTGGCAATAAAACATAGAATAAAA
>JAQMCW010000017.1:12116708-12139250 GCA_030068335.1 Chrysichthys cranchii | reverse complement strand
GTGTGTGTGTGTGTGTGTGTGTGTGTGTGTGTGTGTGTGTGTGTGTGTGTGTGTGTGTGTGTGTGTGCGTGTGTGAATCCAATAGGCCCTAGAGACCTCTTTAGTGCAACGTAACAGCAAAATATTGGACATAGGACACCCCTGATCAAACTCCATTACATTAAAGAAACATTAGAGGCAGTAGTTAAGGAGAGGACGGCTTGATCCATTTACATGTCAAAAAAAAAACCAGGGGGAGTATAGTCACAATCAATTAGATCTTCCAACGAGTGCAAGTCTTCATATTCCTCTTTTCATGCACTCCCTCTCATCTATCTAATATTAATTTCCTTTGTGCTATCGGGGAGCGTATTAGTGTGTAACACATCCATTTTTATCTACATCATAGAGATCTGGGCACGTTAGGGACGAGACGAGACGAGGTTGTACTGTTGGCGCCAGTTGTAATGGCACCATCCTGAGCTCTGCACTATGTGTGAATGAAAGACCCTCTCCCAGGTGAACAAAGGACTTTCCGAGGAGGTCGGATCAGTCAAGAAGATGTAGATGTAGCAATTTTACATCGCTATATGGTTGTTTGCCCTCGTCCTTGAAGGTAATCTTTCAGAAATGGGTCCTGTGCCGTCATAAAGGAAGGAAATTCTTACCAAGATTTGGCTCTTGGTGCTCTTTAGGAGAAACATGAAGTTCCTGGTTTGAGCCTGAGCTTGGGTTTCTGTCTGTGTGGAATTTCCCATGTTCCCCCTATGTCCGTCTGGTTTTTCTCAGGGTTCTCGGGTTTTCTCCCAGCTCCTAAAAACATGACAGTATGTGATGATAAAAGTGTGTGTGAGGAACGTGAATTAGTACACTCTTGTTAGAACTTTTCTTACGCGAGCCCTTGAGTCATTAGAACGATTTAACCATCGTCATGATAGTTTACATCCAGTGATACAACATGGTGATGTAATCATCGCTGGTAACGACACCATCCATAATGCTTAATGTCATGCTAGCCTATGTCACATGCTACGTCATGACCGTGATCATATCTGGTGTGACATTTTAAATGTCATTTATGGCGCCCTAGTCCGCACCAAGAAGATGAAACATTGTCACGTTACATGGATGTCACTGACCTATCAGCTAGCACTGGAGTTACCAGCGATGCTAACGCAAGACTGTGATCTCTGTCACGAGAGCTAATGAAAGCATCCCACACCGGTCATAACGTTTTCATGGCATGATGGTGCAGGATTTAAGTAAGGAGTTACTCTTGCTTCATTAAGTCCCAGTAGATGTTGTACTCGCATTATAAGTGCCGTGCTAAACCCAGACGCTTGTTACGTTTCTTTTGTTTGGGGATGAAGTGTCCCGATTTTATGATGCCGTAAAAAAGAGGTTAATATGGGTTAAGATTCTTAGCCATCCCAAAGCCCCCTGGAACCATTCCTTATTAATCCTTTTCACCCCCTCAAGACATTAGTGCCAGGTTTATCCGGATTATGCCTCGCTCACTTCACACTGTTCAAACGCTCACATCATCCAAGGGGGACTCGTACGCAGGAGCGATGAGAACGCCGGAGAAAGAACTGAACAAAATGTCTGAGCTCTTGCAAAATTAAACACATGTCCCTCCCAGCCTCCCCCCCCCTTTCAAGCTGAGGTGTGCGATGACAAATCCAATACTCAGCCATATCCAGGCAGACCATTTTATGCCTGTATCTGCCATCAAGCCTGTGTCAGGTGACCTATTTTTCACAGCTATGCTATAAAACCCTGCACCATAGAACAGCATTATACCATGCAGAGACTGGGCAAACTTGCTTCTGTTTGTTTGTGTGTGTGTGTGTGTGTGTGTGTGTGTTTGTATAAGAGAGAGGGAAAGAGAAAGAGAAAGCGAGACAGAGGAAATCAGTTTTATTACCCAAGTAAGATATCTTTTAGCAGGAATTTCACTTGGCTCTTGCTCACAGTGACAGTGACATTGTAAAAAGTAGAACAAGTTGTTTAAATAGATTGCATTTGATCTCTTGCACTGATCAAAGCTGACCCTCCTTGCTTCACTCTTCCCTTTATATTGCTTGTGTTCCTGTTTAGTGACTGAAGCAGGGTCCTTATTTAGACAGTATAACATGCAGGGTAATTTGGGACGAGGCAGCGCTCACACTAATGTAATTTCACTCTTCTGGGAGCATACACATGTTTGAGTCATAGGCCTGTAGGTCGAAGGTCAATGCGACCAGGGCATCTGCTGAACACTATGGAAGCTATTAATCCTTGTATTCTGTGAAGGTTAAAATAAGCCGTCTTTTAACAGAAATAAAAGTGGAGCAGCGCTAGGGTTTCTAAAATGAAACTTAACGAGCATGCCAGTGAACACACACACACACATACACACAAGAGTCAGTGCTTCTTCTTCTGAACCTTAGGTGTGCTTTTATCACTTCCTGTCATGAGTTGCTTCTGTCTCGGCTCTCTGCTATTGGTGTTACTGCTTCTTCTTTTTCCTGATTAAAATCTTACAGATAGATAGGAGTTTACTTTCATCTCCTAATACAAGTCCTACATAGCATCCATTAGTTGTGGCGTCCCACAGGGCTCTAGCTTAGGGCCTCTCCTGTTCCGCGTCTACATGCTACCCCTGGGCCAAATCCTGGTTTGAATTTTCATTGCTACATAGTTGACACACAGATTTACATTAGATACAGGCCTTCTACATGTGCTCCTTCCCCATCCCTCTCTAAATGCATACAAACCCTAAAGCTGGAGATGAAATCTAACCTAATGCTTAAATGCGCAATGCTGAGAAGGCTAAGAAAATATCATACAGGTAAAAAATATGTTCAAATGTACTAACTGGGTCCAAATCAATAAGCTCTTCTTATAACACTTTCAATCTGGTTATCGATGGCACTGTCATTTACACACATCACGTCTATCCTCTGAAACTTGTGCTGGCTCACTGTTTAATATAAAATTCTTCTGTCTGCATTTAAAGCACTCTGTGGCTACACTCCACCCAACCTTACAGAATTACTTCCACCCTATTCTGTCACTCACAGTCGTAGATCTTCATCTTCTGGCCTGTTGTCTGTCCCAAAATTTAAACTGTCCACCATGGGGCCTGGGGTATTTAGGGTTGCAGGCTCCAAGTTGTGAATTTCTCTTCCCCAAAGCCTTCGAGAAACTACTTCTCTTCCTATATGCAAAATTCAGCTCAAGTCTTAGGTCTTCGCTCCTTGTGCTACCTCTCCTTCCCTCCTTCCTCGATCACTGACTGTCATTTTGGGGATTCCTTTTACTATTGTTTGAGCTTATCTACTGTCTTTTCACTCACATTGCTTGTGTATATGCAGTATTCCTTCCGTGTTTTATTCGCAGTGATTTCCATTGGCTTGTTTGCGGTTTTATTTTTTGTGGTAACGGTTTTAGTTTGTTTTTCTTTCCTCTAAAGCGTCTGTGGGTTTGATTTTTTTTTTTTTTTTTTTTTAAAGGCATTGTATAAATTAAACTTGTTGGATTATCTGCGGTCCGCTTTTATCCTGCTACTCGTCTATAAATGTGAAGTGCGTATAAAGAACAACAACCTTCATAACAAGACGGTCCTTAACACCAACCATTTAATCAGGCTGGGGGATTACACACTTTGAGGTGTCCTGATCAGGCGGGCTTTAGAAGCTACTTCCCCTGTCTGTTGCTGCCCTTTTCTCCAGCCCTTGCGTCCCTGGTTTGCCTTGCTAAGAAGCATCATGGTAGCGTATTTTCAGAACCAGCCGTGTGTTAAGGTCCATTGAAATTGGCACATGTCCTCCGTTGACATCCATAAGGCTCTTATGTTAGGCTGTGTCTGGGCAGAAGCACCGATTTACACTGTCACGGTGGGGACAAAACCGGCCGAGGTGACAAAGACCGGCTGTTTTTACCACCTGGACCTGCTGATGAGCTTTGGGTGTTTGTCACTTTGTGTGATCTTGCTGTACCATGCATTTTAGAGTGGTGTTGACTGCCATTAATGAAAACATTAGCGGTGTTTATGGAGAGAATACATGTAGCCATTGGAATAAAATCTAAAATGGTATAGCAGTCTTAACAGATGCATACGATGTGCACACTGGAGGCGGGGTGGGCTGTGTGTGTGTGTGAGGGGTGGGGTTTCCAAACTGCCAATTAAACTATTTGTTTATTCATTTGATAAACAATTAAAATTCCCATTTTAAATAGGGTATTCTGGAAGAATACCTAACAGCCGTGTATAAATTGGTATCAATTTTAGAAAACGTTAAATAAAAACAGTTGACCCTGGGATATGTTATCTGCAGTCATAACACGCATAAGCATCTGTTAACACGTACATAAGTCCTTTCCAAGCTGTATTATATGCAAGCATGATGACATGCATGAACATATGACTTGGAAAAAAAGAATGAAGTTTGTAAGTAGACAAGACTTAGAATGTCCACCTGAACAGCTCTATTTTTGTTCAATCCATCACTCCTTTTTCACACTAAATGTCCACCCCCTGTAGCCCGTGCCTAATTGGACAAACAGGCTCACCAGGGGAGGGGTCACTGACAGGCGTGAGCTTTGATATATGGGTACAAGGGTACTGGTGTGGCCTTCAGAACACAGCCCTAAAGAGCTTAACCATTCAAATTGCACCTCATGCCTCTGATTACAGTGGCGGGATTCTGTGTGTGACTCTAAAGGTATAAATATAGTTTTGTTATCAGCGGTTGGCAGAACAATTGTTGTTTTTGATGTTTTTCACGTCTCTAGATGGTTAAACCATAGAACGTTTTGCTGGCATGTCGGTTCAGAGATTGTGTATGTTTAAGGAAGCTGGAGTAGTTGATTAGGTAATGGTTGACATGGCCCTATGGGGCTGTAGAGAGGGAGAGGTCCCTCTGATTACAGCTAATGACCCAGAAGGCTATCATAACACACACACACACACACACACACACACACACAAACACACACACACACACAACAGCCAAAGCACACTGTCGGGCCACCCATGCACTTCCTATGGGTCTACCTTCATTTCCTTATACGAGTCATGAGCGATGAGAGCTGTAATACAGAAGGTGTGTGTGTGTGTGTGTGTGTGTGTGTGTGTGTGTGTGTGTGTGTGTGTGTGTATATGTTCAGGGCTGCAAGACTAAAAGGAAAGGTTCAAAATAAAGATTTATGATCTTATGAAAGTCAGGGGAGAAGGAAACAAAATATACAAGATACAGCTCCCACTCCTTCTCACTTCTTCTTTCTCTCCATCTTTCATGGAAAGGGGCCAAAAGGAAGTGATATCATCCGGATCCTGTCATTGGCTGACATGCCTTACCTTTAATTCGGCGCAGTGAGGAGCTCCCGGTGAAGAGGAAAGAAATATGTTGCAGGGGTGATATTCTCTCTTGCCTGTGTTTACAGATGAAATTAGAGATTGTAAATTTGGATGTAAGTGATGCCCCAGCTATCCGTGGAATGGCTTCCTTTCTTTACACGTTGACCAGAGCAATGCTGGAATTCCACCTGGGGACGCGTGAGGCATGAAATCCTGAATAAACCAGTTAGTGCTTATAGTCTGAATTGCCACCTGAAGTCCCACTCTGTAAACCCTATCCGAAATGGGAAACCTTATGTTCTAGGATCTCCTTCAGGATTCTAGATTTGTCCTTTCAACAAAAAAGAAGAAAGTAGGACAAGGAAGGAGAAACAAGAGGATTCTGCTCAAAAGAAAATGGAGGATCGTACTTGTATAGGATGAGAAAAAGCAAGGGAGCATGAATGTACCAGACCATTAGATTTGTGAACCAACGATTGGCACGAAACTTTCCGAATGCATCAACAGCTCTGTAAAGCTATATAGACGTCTCTCCTAATGCATGCAACTGTTGTCTGACAAAATCTTTTCAATGAAGGGTTTATTTTGGTTCTCAGACTTGTAAAATACTCCACAGTTGTTATTAATTTTACACACTTCATTAGGAAGCTTCCACATCTGATTAAAAAATGGTTTGGCTATGAAAGGTACGGACGCATAGGCCAGGTCTTTAAAAGGTCCACTGATTCCCTGAACCCACACCATTTCCAGCATTACCTCCATGTCAGTGCAAATGGGCTATTTGTTTCTCTACGTAACCATTTCTTCAGCAGACCCTCTCAAGCTCTTTCAAGAGCATACAAACAGACACACATGCACTCTTTTTAGCCCACTCCATCCACATCTCGCATCCCTTGGATCTTTGCAAGTGACACGGAACTGCTGGAGCCTTTGATTTGTGGTTCACCCCGAACTGGGTGTGCAGCAGATGGACGCAGGGCCGAACGGACGAGGAGATGCAGGACTAGGCCAGAGTTTCCATGCTTTAAGCTGTGGTCTCTGAGGCGGCAAGGCTCATTTGCTCTCTCAATGGAGGCTGTCTCCTGCTCCGGGCCTCACTGCTCTGCTTCTTTATGGAGCTAAAAACTTGCTTTCCATTGCATGATATGCATCACTGGAGAGTAAGACAGAGGGAGGATAAAGACATTTTATTCATGT
This sequence comes from Chrysichthys cranchii, assembly GCA_030068335.1. Lineage (NCBI taxonomy): Eukaryota > Metazoa > Chordata > Actinopteri > Siluriformes > Claroteidae > Chrysichthys > Chrysichthys cranchii. The sequence goes on along the minus strand of JAQMCW010000017.1, from coordinate 12,132,730 downwards.
GTCTTTACTCTCGAAGAGGAAATAGAATGGCTTCATGTGCCTTTTAGTCTTCGTACTGTATGAAATCAACAAGAAGTATCTATTTTGGCATCATCTATTCTAGTATGCCTGTGTCTTTCTATCTAGCACCACAACCATACCTTCAGAACGACCCTTTGGAGGAACTCCAGGTTCTATGTAAGGGTTGTTTAGTATAAAGCCTACAATAAATGGTTTCCTTCCTGATGAGATCTCATTAGGAAACTAGAACCATTACGCCCTCCAAAGAATTCTTGAGGAACCTTTTTAAGAGTAGTCACAGATGGCACTCTGCACCGAGCCGGCAGTTATTCTTAAACTGCAGTACTGTATCAGTACTGTATCTCCCATTCTTAAACCCATGTCCCCAACAACAGAAGCTTTTCTGAACTTCCCAGGATCTGCCTCGTTCTCAGTCTGAATCGCTGTCATACATGTAGTCAAAGGTCATTTTGAACCTTCGTAGACCTGGTGGTCGTTTAAAATATCGCACGGCTGTACAGCTTTTCAGCATGGTTAGGGGAATTGAGGGCTGAGGAAGCGGCATTGCTTGGAGTCTGGATCCGCCACATTATTTTGATAATTTAAGGTCACTTGTTCCCTGGTGTCAGGTCAGGTCAGACGTCTACCAAGAGGCAGCCTCTCATGACCAAACGTTACACTATTAAAGTTCATTTGTTGACAACATTCTGAGCTTATTATCCATTGCCTGGAGGCCTGTTTGTCCAGGGGATCCTTGGAAATCCATGGTTCTTGTTTGCTGTCTAGCTTTAACTGTAGTATGTAGTTGATTTTATGGAGATATATATATATTAAGAGAAAGGGAGACGTTCAAAAATTGCCATTAGAGAGCATTAGAGACAGATCTACTGGTCACTGAGAAGGGGGAAGCAGCCTCCTCGTGATTCCCAAGCCCCACTTCGAAAAGCAAACTTGAGGCTGGGAGTGTTTACTTTGGCCCAGCCTGAGGCAGATCGATGATCTGCAAAGTGGATTTGTTATTGCCTTGTTTGCCTTGGCAGCCCTTGAGAGAGGCACACTGATTACTGCCCCAGATGTCTACAGGACGCACACACAATCGCACATGTATTCACACACACCTACAGGAATGTATGTCTTATTTCCAGTCACCTTTTCAGTTTGTTACCGTGGTATTCCATCGCTCGCCTCCAAACATCCACCATTAGCCCCAATCACTGCAGCCGGAGAGGCATTGCTACTCAATTATGTCTTTTCCGTCATGATTGCTTCCTGTCACTTATTAGCACCTGGAGCAGGGAGAGATGGGGGAAGGTTTCTGCTTTTATTTAGTGCAAAGCTTCAGCTGTAAGGGCTCCGTCATCACCATCATCATCAAAAATTTCCTCAGCTATAACATTTGTTTGCCCCCGGTCTGACTGAAAGATTGGTTTCCGTTCAACGATCCTGTGTTTCATCGCGAAGCGAACAGTGTGCAATTTCTTGCCGTGTAGAAGTGAAGTTTCTCCTACTGGTAAAACCACACAAAGCTATAAATTATTTGTTTAGGCCATATCACGTACAATAGATTACGCGTGCTGTAATTGTGTCCGTAGAAACTGGTAGACATACTATATGCATGGACCAAGTGATATATGGGAGAAAGACCGATTGAGCACATCCACCCAATCCTTGCCATTCCTCGATCCTCCAGGCCTCTGGATTGAGCTGCATCGTGAGCCTCGCGCTTTCTTTCTGTGTGGCCAAATAAAAATGACCTCCTGACATTTTTATGGCAAGACACATTTGTAAGGATTTATAGTAGTTGTTTTCTTGCCGTCTAAAGTAAGTCTGTCCGAGGCCTAGGGCTTATTGCTTCTGTCAGCACATATTAAATGTTTATGCTGTTTGTCTCACACACTCGTCCTCGATTTGAAGCCGCTTGACTCTTAGCCCTCCGTGCTAGGGTGTGTCCCGTACATGGCTACTGTGTTACTGTTGACTCTTACCATAAGTTAGTTGAATAGAGAATTGACCCACTCATGTTTCAGCTTTGGAAAGATCACTACATCTCCAGGAAAACAAATATGGCAAGTATTTGTATTTGTCAGACCATGATGCTCATATGGTCAGATGACCCCACAGGTTAAAAAATAAATAAATAAATAAATATTAAAAAATAAATTGGAAAAATAGATTGGAACTCTAGTACTTTGTGTAAAACCTATTTGTGCAAAAAGACACCATATTGTCATTCAGTAAACCTTTAAACTGAGCACAATTCTCTGCTTTCTGTCCTGTGGTCAGTCCATGATTTCTCCAGTAGGAAGATGATGTCAGCGTATAAAGATAGAAAAGTGGTAGTTCGCCTTTCTTTGTGTTTTCCGCAGCACTGCAAGCCGCTTCCATGATGGTAAGATTATGAGGGTTATCTTGCGTTATCCCTTCGGCTGGCACCGAAGGACCATGATTTTATTTCTTTCCCTGTCTTTTATCGTAATTATTTGGCACATCTTGCTAGGACGGCTTGACATTTTTACAGCAGTAATTGAGGTTAAGCACTTTTATCAAAAGGTTGCAGTGTAGGACTTAAACTTGTAACCTTACTTTTTTACGAGCGCAGATCAAAGACAGACCAAAGACTTGAACGTGTGCAAGCTTTTTTTTTTTTTTTTTTTATAATGGAGGTGCGCTTTAAGGTTTTAAGTGTACGTTGAAGGAATTCACACAAGTTGCTTGCTTGATGTCTGGTGAGCATTATACACTGAGCGTCAAGCATATTAGGGACACCAGTTGTGAGATCAGATCAGAAACTTTGTGGTGCGCATAACCACAATGTTGGACTGTTAAATCATCTCTGGCCTTAGTGGAAGCCTTCTGCAGGATGCATGCTGCGAATGTCATTTCTGTTTGGATTAAGGTGAGAATGCAGACAGCCCAGTCAGGCGCGGTGCACTGCGAGGCCTGTGAGGCATCTAACACCTCCTCTGTCACTATAATTTTGTGTCAGTGCTTAACACACAGGTCATGCATCCACACAAATGCAGGCTTTTCCTGCATAGACTTGGGTTTGTTTTTTTTTTGCTTTAATGGACAGAAAGTGAACGGGACAGATATTTCAATACATCTTTAATGAATTTTTAAATACACATTTCTCTCTTTTGGTGGTAACCTTCTTCTTCATCCTAGCGTTAGTCCCGCGCAGTGCGGGGTCCGCTGTCTTCACGAGCCACCTTGGCATGGTATCACCTGATGCGACCATGGAATACCCCACCTGACGGGTCGGTCGCTGGCACACTCACTATGCACTATGCGCGATTTAGGGTAGCCAGTCCACCTAATGTGCATGTCTTTGGACTGTGGGAGGAAACCGGAGCCCCCCGAGGAACATGCAAACTCCACACAGGAAGGCTCGAACCCAGGACCTTCTTGCTGTGAGACGACAGTGCTAACCGCTTAGCCGCCCTACTTTTGGTGGTAACCAAATGTTAAAATGCTAAATGTTAAATCTGTGCTTAAGAGAGACACGTCAAATCTGAGAAACGTATTTCAGTAGAAAGCATGTAGTCTTTAGGACTCCATTCAGTAGAAAAAATTAAACAAAAATTACAGCGTGAAGGGTTTTCACAGGCCACCACATACAGGATCAGTCAAACGCTTGGACACATCTTCTGATTTCGTGTTTTTTCTTTATTTTTAGTACTTAAGAGACACCCCATGTCTTATAGTAATGACGGCCTGCCATTTCTCCTCACTTAGTTAAGCGGTTCTTGACGTAATATAGATTGCTGCTGTTTACTGTACACCGACACTACCTCGACACAACCCACCTGATGATCTCAAACACGTTAAGAAGGCAAGAAATTCCACTAATTAACATCTGACAAAGGCACACCTGTTCGTTTCAGGTGACTCTCTCATGAAGCTGGTTAAGAGCGTGCCAATAGTTTGCGAAGCTGTCCTCCAGGTAAACACTGGCTCCTCTAAAGGGTGTAAAATCCGGAACATGTTTTTACGCCACATATGTCCCATGCGTTATTTCATAGTTTTCCGTACATCTTCCGTATCGTTATACAGTGTAGAAATTAGTCAGCATAAGGTAAACCAATGAACGAGTAGGCGTGTGCAAACCTTTCACTGCTACTCTATATGTGCACATGCAACCATGGCGTTCACCTCGATCGTCAAGACATCCGATAAATATGATGTTTATGGAAACACAGAGCCGTCCGGTGCTCGGAGACGTCCGTGATGAGATGATGAAACGTTTGCCCAGTCATGAGGGCGAATGAGAAAATGAAAGGAACGTGACGGAGATTAAAGTAATACGTCGTTTGCTTCAGATTAACAAGGACCAGTGACCTTTTAAACAGTTTTAGTTCTTCATGGTATTCTCAGGGTGGAAAATAGGCTGTGCATAATAAACTATGATTTATTTAGAAACCCCAAAAGATCTTCAAATGGATCCGTTTGGCCAAAGACAAGATAAACACGTGCCATGCCTTGTGGAGATGTGGAGACGAGGATGAGAGTCAGTGCTTTCCATGAGCAAGCAGAAGTCAGGTAGGGGTCCAGCTCCAATCAATCATATCACTTTCCCCCTGTAGAGCGCACACCATGGCAGCCTTCAGCACGATGATGGATAATGCAGCGTGACAGGGCTGGGAGTGTGCACAAACACGCAAACACACACACTGCACCATGACACACACACACACACAGGGAGGCAGAGAGAGCGAGAGAAAAGAACTTGTTCCACCTAGCTCTACTGATGGCCAGAGGATGCATGACATTGCTGGAATTTTTTTTTTTAGTTAGTTATTTATTTATTTATTTATTTATTTATTTATTAATTTTTTTTGCGCATGTGCCACTCCTTTACAGAGATGTCACACGAACTCCACAGTCGCGTGTGAAATTTCCAAACGTAGCGCTTCGTGTTCTTCTTTTTCACGTCGAATATATATTCCATATACATCTCCGCTTGTTTTCAAACTCGTCTTCACGTGATGTGCCGCTTGCGTGAGTTCAGTGTCAGCGTGCGCTTTCAGGGCATAACATTTTGACACCTGATTACATATTTTTCATATTATCAGTATGTGAAATGCAACATATATTTTATTTCCCCGTAAGGGCGTGCTATGGCGCTTATAAGGAGATGAGGGCTTCCTTGGACATGGACATGGCAGAACTGTAAGCACGCTCTCCGTGAGCTTAGAAAACCATGCGTATCACTACACTTCCTGCTTTGTATTCTCCCCAGCCTCGGACTCGCACGTACACACACGCAGAATGAGATCATGCTCTATAAGTCTAACGCGCTTGGATTTCCTTCACATTGCGCGGTGCATGCATGTCAGATGAAATGCATGTGTGACGGTGGATTGCACGCGCATTAAAGTGACAGTAAACAACGCCGTGACCTGTTGCAAACACAAATATACCCCTCACCTAGACACACACTGCGAGCGTGAACTTTTGCGGTTAAGCGAGGTTTTCAGCAGTAAACATGATCAGCGTGGGGCAATCTTACAAGCTGAGAACCCTCTTGATGCAAATCAGTCTCAAGCGTTCACGTGTTAGCCTTCTATCGAGCTTCGGCCGTCCCGTTGAAATTGATGGTTTGTTATATTCGGCTGTGTTGACAGAATATAAACAGCCAAAGTCAGTTCCAGCGTCGTGGAGATAAACTAAGCCGACCATTAATCGTGCACAAGCGGTACACGCTAGGTGCTAGCGTGACAAACGTAACTAGCAGTGATAGGTCAAATGATAAATGAAGCGAGTCTCATGTGCATCTCTTCAATGCCGCGTTCGGCTTCTTTTTTTTTTTTTTGTCTCGTAAATGACATGTTTAGAGACAGGAATGTGTACACAGATGGGAGCTGTGCCACCACATGTGTGTGATCAACTCTCCCACCTCGAAATGTGCAGAAACTTTTGTTTATAGTGCTCACCGATATATCACGCTTATTTGTTGTCGTGAAGAGCAATGGATCCATTCCTAACGAACATACTCTGACTGTGCAGCGCTTGTCCGTCCATTCACGTCCCGAAGTGGGTGGTAAGCACATTAGCAGCTCAGCGTAAACACCGTGTTTCTTCGTTAGCATTTGGCGTAACGCTACTCAAGCCATTAATGCCTGCCAGAGTGAGAGGAAGAGGGATCATGCAATGCTTGAGGCAGCTTGTTATTAATGTGGCGGGGTGAAATACTGTTTATAGATGTCCTCACCACCCCATTCATAACACAGGAAGTGGGAAAGGGGAGCTGGGTGGGATTCATTCATTTAAAGCAGTTGGTAGGAGGGTTCCCAGTGTACCAAAGTCACATTCATTGACACGTGCTCTAACTTAGCATAATTGCATGTAATCGATTTTACTTCTTTCACTCATCTGCAAACACAGCCTTGTGTCGAATTGACTTTTCACTTTAGCTCGTTATTCCACGAAGGCTTTTGAATTGAATATTTTCATTTTTCTTATTCATTCATTTATCGTTTCAATGCATTTCCTAAAGTATTCCCTGGTGTTCTGTCGTAGTCGGGTCTATGCTCGCATGTACTAGAAGGTTAATCTGCTCTGAGGAGCCGTTTGTTTGTTTCATCTATTTCAAGAAGTTTGGGTCGTGTCTGTAAAGCCTACAGGCATGAAGAACAGCTTTTAAAATCCAGAGTAGACTTAGAGTAAAATCAGAGTAAAATCAGAGTAGACTTTTGAAAAATTGCTCCCTTTTCCCAAAACGTGCTTTTGAGACTGCTGAGGTGCGGGTGGGGGGGGGGGGGGGGTGGCAGGCCGATTGAGGGAAGGAGAGCGTGAAGAAAGAACCTCAGACTTTGCGGATGTGATTACAAAAAGTTTTTTCTTTTTTTTTCTTTTTTTTTTCAGAGCAAGGACTTAGCAAGCATGTGAGGTAAGGCACCGTAAGGGAGAAAACGATTTATCAGCCAACACTCCTAGTGCATGGAGAGAAAGATGATGAAGCGACTCGCGGATCATGCGGCTAATCCAGAGCACTTATATCTCCATTAACTATCCACATCCATGAGGCACTTATGGCCATGGCAATTGTGAGACGGTGGAGAGAAGCCATGGAGAGACTGATACAAAGACGAGAGCCGTGATGATGAAGGTGGGGACAGTGATGACGGTTGAAAGAGTACTGGGAGGCTTACACTGAACCATTATTCAAAGGGGTTTTTTTTTTAGATATGTTTAATATATTATATAGATATATACAGCCCAAATATTTTTACACATATACAACAGTGGTTTACCAAAAGGTTCATTATTTCTTGAATATCTTCTCCCACCAGAAAGCAACAAATCACTCCAAAGTAGATGTATAACTGCTGTCTTTTCAGTTCCAGTAATAAATTTAACCAACTAATATGTGACCCATGACATCAAGCTGCATTTCGGGTGACTTGAATTAAGCATGTTTTCAGATTCCTGACTGAGTAAGCTCCGTTTTGATACCAAATTTATTACTGTATCATGTCCACATGTCAACATAGCAACCAGTGTGAGTTGGTTTACAGGAAGGGCTTCTGAAAACTCCACCAGAGTCTTATTTTTTGAAGATTTAAATGACGATTCCATGAAATCATTTTGACACCAGGATTTCCCCCCTACCTCTAAAAAAAAAAATCTTCGCCAACAATGTGGGTTTATAACGAAAAATGCATGCTTTTCTGTCGAAAGTGGAGTTAACCAGCTTGGAAAGTGCTCGCTGAAGTGCTTTAAAACGATTTCTACGATTCAAATTTCTCAGTTCTGTTGGAGGATCAGGAAGGATTTTTGCACCGAAATTGAAGAGTTGCATCATTTGACCGTCCGCGCCCTTCACTGGCCATGGCACAAACTAACCTGTGCAACTTAATATGATGGGACACATATACTGGATAATATATCATTTTTATTTGTGTCGAACGTTCTTGTTTTGGTTATAAAATGTACGGTGGAATCAGTGGTTTGCTCTCAACATGGGAAATGAATTGTTGCCTGTCGCTTTTTGGCCTGTGAGATGGATAAATGCAAGAATAAAAAGCATGCACATCGTCTTGAGAAAGAATGCACACTCATATGTCCAGCTCTGGGCTCTTTTCCATTTTCCCCATAGATTGTATCTGTGCATAAAGGAGGAAGCAACTTGTCTACAGTGGCCTATTGAGCAATTCCATTCCCATTTTTATGATCTACTGATGTTATTTCAAGCTGATAAACATAATTTAACAAGCGCACACACCTCCCTACCCTTGAGTGATTTGCGCTGCAGGAAGAGGAACTGACATTTTGCAATGTTTTTTTTTTTTATCATTATTTTTACAAAGTGTCTCAATTTGACACTGTTTCTCTTCATCCCCATTTCAGTGCCTTGAGTGTGAAAATTGAGAGAATTGAGCAAGATGCCTTTACGGAAAGAAAATCAATCCCTCTCTCCTTGGAAGAGCAACAGGATTGATCTTTGTGGATCTCATGCCTTTTTAAACTGACGTTGGAACGAGGCAATCTTATCCCTTGTCTGTTCCTCAAGCACATGTTTGTGGATGTTGGGTCTCAGGAACATGACCGCGAGCTAGATCAGAGTGCACAAGGGCACGAACACATTTTTAAAAGGTCTCCTAAACATTTTTTTGTTGTGAATGAGCCGATTAAATCTCTGTGGAAATTTCAGCGCTGTGAGATAAGCCCCAGCTTGTTGGCCAGCAGCTGCGTCAGACGTAATCTCTTGCACACTCTTTTTCATTTTTCAGAATGATTAAAAAAAAAAAAAAAAACACCACTGTTATGTTTGCAAAGCCTGCAAACATAGGGTAGTGCCATTCGATGTTCATGCAAGGATTAAGTCCATGTCCATTCCTCCCTCTTCCTCTTCTCTCACTCTTTCTATCTCTCTCATTTGCCCCTCCCCTGTGTGAACTCTAGAGACATTATTATTTCATGGTGCCATTTTAAAAGCTGGGTGGGAAAGCTGTGGTATGCAGACTGTCAGACAGTTGAGGAGGAGAGTGCAAATCTTTTTTTGCTCCACAGGAGAAGCCTGCTCCCTTGACCGAGATCTGGACAATTTATTGCCTTGCTCCAAGTTCTAGACCTGAATTAGCTTTAACCGAATTTGGGCCTACAGCTGTAGGGGCTGACCAGGCAAGACTGTTAGCAGGGTAACTTTGATTTTACACTTAGTCGTAAATGAACTTCCTCTCAGGATATAGTATGGTTCACCAACATTCCACATAATCAGACTTCACAGTGTGCCTCAACGCCAATCCCATTTTGGAACGATCACAGCTTTCCTTCCAACAGTTTTTGCACACAAAAAAAAAAAAAGTCATACAAAGCCTCACTTGCAAATGCTTCCTCTTTTCTCCTCACTTTGAGGGTTATATCTTGTTCAGATGGATCAATGGCAGGTGGCACTTAGCCAGCTGAAGCGTTGTAAAGTTTATTTGTGGTCACCAAGTTTCCACCTTTCTGAGCCTCCACTTTTTATCCCTCTGGATCAAGACACATTTGTGTTCTCTCCATGATTACTTGTGCATATAACCTTATACATAGTATCCTATAAGAGGCCACGTGGCACCAGACACACTGCATTCTTTAATGCGCTATATTTTCTTTAGAGTGGACTACAAATCGACTCTACAAACAAGATGACTTGATTTGTTGGAGCTTTTCTATGGATCCTTTCCATGAATTTCACTGATATCAGGCAACCCTTAAAATGCATGCTTGAATTTCCACCAAGAGAAGAAATTGAAAACATGCAAACAAGTATTTCATAATACACAGCTGGTCCTCCCAGGCGTTCCCTCCTTTGGATGCGGGCATCAGTGGACGTTCGAGGGGGAGGTGATCAGTGTATTAGAAGCTGTCAGAGGCTCCGGCGTGTGCCTGAAGGAGAGCAGAGTCCAGGCGCAGGACTAGATAGCCACTGGGCTCCACATCAAAGCCTGTACTGATAACCTCCGTAGGATTTTATTCGCGAGGTATCTGTCCACTGTGTACCTCACCCTACTCCCCCGACATCCGAAGCCTGTACGCCGCTATCGCTGTAGTCTGTTTGGGCTTTGTGATTTCTATGGACCAGACGACTTCCTCCGTCGCTCTCTTCCTTGGTTTTCCCCTCTTTTTTTTTTATCACCCCACAGGCTTCATCCCCTACACAACCAAAGCTTAGAAAGAATGACCTTTCTAAAGTATCCAAAATAAAGATTTTGGTATCACAACAGTAGCACCCATGAAAGTCAGACGGAGAGATCACGGATCCTGCAGCCATCGGCAGAAATGCTTGATAATCGTTGTTTTCTGATAAAGAGTCACCCAGCCAAAGAGGAGATTTAAGTCAAGGGACTTGGGGGCCAAATCTCCCTGTTACAATAAGGATTTAATATACAGTATGTTTCCTAAAACCAGAACTTTCATGCTTAAAAGAAATGTACAGGCACTTCCACACCATCCACTGGATATGGTGTGATCGATACCTGTCTCTGGGCACCAAGATGACCAAAAAGGGAATCTTGGCAGGATTTACATTTATAATTAAATATGATCATCCTAACTCATGCTATGTGGTGCATGTAAGATTCGATTTTTTTTTTTTTTTTGCGATTTCTTGCTAGCTTGCTACAAAATAAACCCCATAAATGTTGCCTTTATATAGCTGATTAAATTAGCTAGATAAAATGATCCAACTGAACAGCTCCTGGCAAACTATAGTGACAAATATTTACAGTAGACAAAATGCAAGTTACTGTTAAGCCATTAAATTCCTGGTTCATTATTCAGTTATCTGTATTAAAGAATACTACTCGGTATTGACTCAGTCAGTATTTAATTATTCCGTAACCAAAGTGGTAACTTAGGAAAAATGAATTAGTTAGTTATTTAATGATTTCACTGAACTGTCTTCTAGTGAACAGGGTTGTGTTAAACTGGTAAAGTTGCTGTTGAAGAGCCATGCACTGTTACCTTTAAATAAACTATCATAGAAGAGGATGGATGGATGGATGGATCCTACATAAAAGCTATAACTGCTTAAGCATCTGTAGGCATCAGTTTCAGACCACTGCCCCAGTATTTGTCATACTTCATGTCCAAGTTTCAAAGAAAGGCCCAGATCTCTGATAGCATTTCGAACACACACACACACACACTGTTTCATTCAGTCAGCTCGTTCTCTAATCTCGGAGTTGCCTTGAATTTATGTGCTACTTTTATCTTCCTTTCCTTTTATTTCCTCCTTCTCTAAAACACGAAAAGATAAACCTGTGTCTCTCCTCTTAATCATCTCTTAAAGTGATTTCCAGCGCACAGGAAAGCTGGAAAAGAGGAAGCTTTCTTTTCAAAGGCCTCAACTGCCGTAAATCAGCAGATTTCTTTGCGGGGAAGATCTTGAGATGTCTTTGCTGTAGATCCAGATGTTTTATGTTCTGAATGTGTCATTTTAAACCAATAAAATGGCCTAGGTTTGGTGATAAATTGTTTAATTATCTTTTGTTTATGCATGTGCTAGAAACTACTGAAACAGGCCAGGAAGCTCCCTCATATTCTCCTACCATTCCAACCTAACCTCCTCTTCCCACTGCGTATGGTGCACTACACTTTTACACAAAGGCCACTTTAAGCAAATTCAACGTCATGTTTGTGTAACGGACACGGTCAGCAAAAGATACAGTTGTTCATTAAATGTGCATACTGGTATTAGGCACCAGTAGCATTAGCAAAAATGTTTTGTCATTAAACATTTTGAATGTAATTAATATATAATATTATAAACCATCCACAATGATATTTTTACATTAGTATCATGGGTTTTGGTACTAGATACACTGAGGAACACTGTTGTCCTAAAATGTGCGATGTCGTCCTTTAGAGTCAATGCTACCTATTGACCAAATTTAACATCTCTTTGACTTACAGTTTGGTCTGCACAGAGCGTTTTAGGTGAGAAGAATAAGTATTTAAAAAAAAACCCTGAAACAAAAGCATTAGAAGTCTGGCACCTTCAGCGTTTGGACAAAAACAACAACAATAACAATAATAATAATAGGTAAACATTTTATATGTGCAGAAACCAAAATTTTCTTTAAACCACCTTCTCATTTCATCGAACTGTTGATTTTGTTATGCTTATTTTTTAGCACAGGAGAATACACAGAGAAATAGAAGGTCACAAGGCTTTAATGCATTTAGCATCGACTGCACCCCCCGTTCTCTCGTGCACTGCGTCTATTAGGCTGTGATTCGATTTGGCCCTATTCATTTGCAGGCCGAGCAGCGGGGACCTATGCTGGCTCGCTCGCCTTCCCACTAATTGAAAATTCTGTCTCTACTCGGTCCGTCATTCGATTACAGCATAGACTCCCAGACACTTGTACGCTGTGCTTGTGCCTCCATTTCTACGGCCCTAATCTAACACAAAATTCATTACTGATCGCATTAGGGTTGAGGTCACAGACATCGACAGAGCTCAGCCTTTGAGGGAGGATAGAGGGCCTTTGCGGAGGAGCAAGGTGAATAGAAAAGGAAAATGGATTCCACTTTGGGTCAAAGGCAATAGCACTATGCTTCATTTCTGTTTAAAAAAGAAGAACAATTTGACGATTCATTTTTGTTTTGCTTGCTCTTCTTTTTCTGGCAGGCTGGACTTGAATGGGCCCTAACACCTGTGTGTTACCTTGAACTTAACTCCCATTGTATAATAGCAATATTATTATTCTTGTTATGGCCACATCTTATATTTCGTTCCAGAGTTCATCTTGAATGGACAGCCGAATGACAGCAGATGGTTTGATGCTCACTCTGTACATGGAACGGACAGCACGAGGAGAGGATCGCTATCCATATGAGGTCATCGCAGGAGGAGAAGAAAGCCCCAAAGGGCTCTGGCTGGCATTCTTTTCCAAAGATGGCTGTGCTAAGGGTATATCCATGGCCTAATCATGGTCATAAAATACAGTGCAATAGGCTCTTAGTTTCCCACTTGAAAATGGTATGTACCAATGAATTGCTATCATTAAAAGCATTTAAATCTACAATATCACATGCTTTCTGAAGATCTGTCTTGGTTTCATTTAGTTGCTTTTTAAAACCAAAAATGGTTACATTAAATGCCATAATAAACCTGTGGAGTGCATATTTGTCATGGGTGTAACTATATAAAATTATTATTATTTTGTTACTGGATATTACCCAAAAAAATCCACAATATGTTTAGAAGACTAAAATTCCTGAGCTTCTTCTTTAACCCTGCTCTGGTACCATGGGGTCTATGTGACCCCAGCACTCTTTGGCCTGTGTATTTTTTGGAAACTATCACGATTAGTGACCTTACCTGCCATATATTTTCTTGTAAGGCCTTCCTGAGTATGTTCGATTGATTCAAAGTCTTTCCGCTTATTTTCTATTTAGGTTTATTTTCGCTTCGCCATAGAACCTTCAATGTGACTGGTACTATGGGGTCAACTTGACCGCAAGCGAAAATAAACCTAAATAAAAAATAAGCGGAAAGACGGGTATGTGTGGTCACAGAAGCCAAAACCTGTCAGAAGAACCGAAATGCGAAATATTGTCAGGCAGAAACCAGGGCCGAAAGGGAATGGGGGTCGAGCAGACACACCCTTGAAAGCATTTGGTTTAATTATGCCATGATAACACAGATTGTGACTTGGCCAATCCAAAAAATGTGGAAACCGGTTACACAAGCAATGCTAGATTTTTGTACCAAAAATCCACCACCAGAGGCACCCGCACCAGCCACAAGCACCACACAGCGTCATCCAGGACAACGCAAGAGATGCTATATTTGTCCCAGATCAAGTGACAAGAAAACCAAATTAGTTGTGCAACCAATGCCAACAGTAACATTTTTGCCCACAGCGGGGTGAAATAAGCGGAAACTCGCACGTGAAGCGTTGTGCAATAGTATGTGGATTTTATAACACATTGTCATACCATATTATTTTAAGGAAAACAAAATATTGTAATAAAGTGGTCTTATTCTGGTCATACAGCATGTTTTTCACCATGACGTCAAACTGACCCCATGTTACCAAGAATGTGACTTTTTTCATGGTACCAGAGCAGGGTTAAAATGGCTTTCCTGGAGTCTAGAAGAGAAAATGAGATATTAGCATAGATCTCTTCTCAAACAGAGTGTACTCCTTCTGTAATCAGATTTCCCAAGGCCTACTACAATGATGCCAATTGAGTCTCACTTATTGGTGTTAATCCAAGACAAATTCCGTTCTACTAGAGAGAACATAAGAGCAGGAGGGCTCAGATTTCTCTCCCAGTCTTACTGGAGGTAGTTTCACATTGCTTCTTGGTCCTTTCTTGCTTTGATACACCATGGAATATGATAAAGGTAATTGAAAATCTTGAAAATGGTCTGAAAAATAACAAATTCAATAGCCTTTTGTGTTTTTTCCCCTCAGTATCTTCAGAGGCAGCTGCAGGGTTCCTGGCCTTGAAATAATTTTTCAGTCTAATAAAGGAAGTCATTTGTATGCATTTTTGTAATGGCTAATTTCTCAAAATATGATCTTCCATCCATGTGTAACTTGTTAAATTTGTGAATGTTGAAAGCTTTTTATGTACCAGGCAAAAAAAATACATATAAGTACACGCTAGCATTTATTTATATTGATATTTCTTTTTTTCTTTTTCTTTTTTTTAGGTAAGTTGAGGAAAACTTTGCATTATTTGTCAAATGATATATTTTGCTCACTTGTTATTTAAGTTCATTTCAGAATTAAGTTCTGACTTGAGTTTAGTGAGATCAAGGCTGGGAGCTCAAAAAAGGAAACCCTCTTCAGTGTAATGCTCAGGTAATGTTTACACCTATTTAATAAAGATTGGGTTACGTCCAGTCGTAGGTCTGTAAGCAGAGCTTTATTTGAGCTGTGAATGCCAAGGACAACCCCACTTTAATGAAAAAGTCAAACTTATCATCACTGTAAAGTAGGAACCCTGCTTTTCTGTCCATTGGGAATTGATCATGTTTTATCACGTTTGTTTGTAATCAATATTTTAAATCAGTTTAGGAGACTTCATTTGGATGCTTAAGGAGACGTATATTTCAAACTGACCACCAGATTACCTTTACTCTGAAATCTACATCTTTAATTTGTAATCCAAATCACTGCTTTGTCAGACTTTCTCTGTACTGAAAACACATTTAAAACATTTTTTTTTAATTAAGATGACTAACTAGACCTGAATTGTAGACGCTTTGCCTAGACTGCATGACGAGGTGAATGCCACACGATGGAATAATCGTATGAATGACACTGTTTTGTTCCTGCTTGTTCCTGTACAATGTAGTCCATAAGAATGTACATTCGATCATGCTGTTAAACCATGCCTAATCACTCAAACGAATCGTGTTCTGCTCCCTGTTTGCAATGTTTGCATGTGAACTTTGAAAGCCTAGCAGATTTGGATCTCAACTGAGCCAATGGCTGATGCGGAAAGAAGATATCATCCAGGGTCGGTAGGTTAACTCTGAACTTGGCAGGGTAGAGCTCTCATGCCCCAGGAAACAGCCAAGCAGCAGTAGGGTTTTCATTAAAGCTTAATTGAAAGTGGCGCTGGATTTGCGCCACTCCACCTGCAATGTCTGGCAGCACATTTAATGATAACATTGCCCCATGCCCGCCAGTCCTATTATTAACCCAATACACATAGATCAGTGGGATGAGATGTGCTTGTTGTCTTCTCACAATTTGTGAGCTGTGATGGGAAAGCTCAACTTATGAGGAGGTAGCAAGGGAACTTGGCTTTCATATTTGCCTAATGATTTAAGAAGAATTTTGACCTTATTTAAAGTTGCTACCAAACCACCCCCTCTACTGGTACTCCTTCTGTTTAAATTCTACTATTATCAGTTGTTGCATGTCTGAAAATGCCATCTGGCTAAATAACTATTTCTCCAGAGCCAGCATGATAGACTAAACTTGCTTGAATACATATCTATCTATCTATCTATCTATCTATCTATCTATCTATCTATCTATCTATCTATCTATCTATCTATCTATCTA
>JAQMCW010000017.1:12073457-12083626 GCA_030068335.1 Chrysichthys cranchii | reverse complement strand
GGAATAGGTCTCTTCATGACCCAAAAGAATGTTAACGTGATTTTTTTTTTTTTGGGGGGGGGGGGCTAACTTTTGAATTTCTTCTTCGCTTGAAAAGATAGATGTCTCCACTCCATACTTTGTCTTTTGCTCCCCCGGTTATTGTGCAATTTTAAAATTGCCTTTACTTTTTGATTCCCTCGTATATACACACATATCACCATAATGCATTATCGTGTGACTGTTCAAATGGTGTTTATCTTGCTGTTTAAAATGCTGGAATTTAAGATAGTTTCCTTTAGGGAGAAAAACGAATGTCTATTTCAGATTGCCTCGATTTGGGGGTTTCCAAAATGTTGCATCTGCATTAAAACGAGCAGTAAACCAAAGATGCATAGTGGCACCCAGCAGGCCTGTTAATCTCCATGGGATTTCTGGCTCATCTCTGGGCCATCTGCATCATCAGTCCAGCACCAATCTGCATTTAGACGTGTAAAGAGTATACGTTCTCTAAGTCGTAGAGATGTCAAATAATAATAGATCCACAGCCACAGAAATGTCTTTTATTATTTAATAAATATGTATAAATGTGCTAGGACCTCTATGTTGTGGTGACTTGGTTTTTTTTTCGTCTTTGTTTGTTTTTTTTTTGTTTTTTTGTTTGTTTTTTTTACCTTATTTTAATATAAAAATGTCAAAAGGATGAATGCTGTTCTCAGCCGAGCTCTCATGACCTGCAGTATTCCCGTGCAAATCATCTTCATACCCTTGTGCTTTGACCTTACACTTTGTATTTTGAATCAAATATGCCAATTGTGGAGTTAAGAAATCAAAAGGCTGCAGTGAATGCCCAGAGTTACCTGAATGGATTCCAAACACATTCCTGGGATTAGCAAACAGGATGCGTCGGGATAAATGAATGCCAGGAGCTGTGCAGAGCAGGCGTATTCAACCTGGCGGGGAAATGTGCCAGGTGAGCACAAACAGATTTGGCAGGGTGGCATCCTTGAAAGCTAAGCATCATGCTGAATCAGTGGACTCATATGGAGTTCCAGGGCTGACAGGTGAAACATTCAGAACTATCTGGACTGACGAGGATGGGATCCCTAGTAGGCGTTCCTGAAATAGACAAAACCTTGAAGCTGCTTACATTAACTACGGCAGGGGTCCCCAACCTTTTTTGCGCCACGGACCGGTTTAATGTCAGACAATATTTTCACGGACCGGGGGGAGGGTTGAATGTTGCGATTGAGGAGAGCGCGTGCGCACGGGGGGGGTAGAATGTTGCGATGGAGGAATGCGCGTGTGAGCGGGGGGGTAGAATGTTGCGATGGAGGAGAGCAGCACGGCACGGTACCAAAAGACCCACGGACCAGTACCGGTCCGCGGCCCGGTGGTTGGGGACCCCTGAACTAGGGCATAAATATAACTAGGATATAACATAAATCTTATTTCTAGAAGCTTCCTTCTAGCAGCTCTGCCATAGTATCCAAGTTGATGGAGACTCCTCACAGAAGTACTCCAACTTGCTCTGGGGTTGCTCTGGAACATCAGCAGCCTTACAATAGGGTTTTATTTCACCAATCCACTCAACAGTCTGAAGACCCCTGTCCGAGGGCCCAGGTCGACCTGAGCAGGACGCTGTTGATTCCTTTCCTTTGCTTTTGAATTTTACAATCACTCTGCTGACTGTAACAAGACGAATCCCAAGGTTTTGTGCAATCATACGCTGGCTAAGTGTCACCACCCTCAGACTGACCCACGATACAAACTCTTTGAAAATCACACAACCCTTTCGCTTCTGGTGTTCGCCACATGGCTAGCCGCTATAAAGTATAATAAATAATAACGTCCATTTACTTCTGAGATGACTGTTTATATAGTCTTGTTTTTTTATTTTCCCATATTTTACATTCTATTTTTACAATCGCGCGTTTCTATTTTTCCACACGTAATCTTTTCCCACGTAGCGCACGCGGCGTTATTTTTACATGCACAGTAATTACTCTTCACACGTTTCGTTTATTTTCACGTTAACTTTTCACATAGTTGCTTTCAGTTTTCCGATGTGATTGCGAATGGTTAACTTGTAATTCAGGTAGTACACGGTGGTGAAATGCACCTTCATTTTACTCACATAAAAAAACAAATGTGTCTGAGTTTTCCACAAGGGGTGACAGAATAGAACGTGTTCGTCATCTGGCAATCAAAGACATAATGTGCTTACACTCTAATGCTTTTAGAGAAAACATGCCCAAAGACTTTTACTGGCACTGAAACGCGAAGTCCTGACATGTTAAGAGGAGGTGACAGCTGGCATATGAAGCACTGCATCATTTACGCACAGCCCACTAGATCCATGCCATTATCGCTTCCCGTCCGCCTCAAAAATGGCCACGTTGACGAGGGTGTGAGTTGCAAATAAATCTTGACATCTGTCAGAGACCTGGATGTGCAGCCAGGCGGAAACACAATCCAACAGCGGCCCATTGAAGGCCAACACTTCCCTGTCTCTCAGTGCACCACGGGCTTACCGAGGCTGGTGTCAGAGATGCCGTCACTGAACGGAAAAGGCCAGCAGCCTTGGGGACTGTGTCATTCGGATCTTATCCGAAAGCGCCACCCTATACAGTTCGACAGCTTACATATGTGCAAATGGCAATCTTGCCCTATGGCTAAGATGCCTCGAATGTGAAATGTACGTGACAGCATGAGCTAAAGGGTTGAGGAGAAATGTCACTGGACTAAAGCTTTTTCTGTTGTTTTTGTCTTTCTACCTGTTCATGCCATCAGGATGAACACTTAGCCCAAAGATATGCTTTTCCATCAAATGGCTGTTCATCAAGCTGTGCATAATGTGTGCATGGACCGAAGTGGCTTTTGTTTCAGTCAAGTTCCCGAGCCTTATCTGATTTGTTGGATGAAGTATTTTAAACTACACAAGCACTATCTGGAAAAAAAAAATGCTTTTAATAAGCAGGGCTTGGCGCTGATACATTTCTGATAACAGGAGCGACAGCTCCATAGTGACTAAGCCTCTAAGCCCTACAAATAAATGGATTTAAACATGTGTAGTTATTTAACATGGAAAAACTATAAATACAATTGTTGATATGGAGAAGACACGGGCATTGTCATACTGAAGCAAGTTTGAGCCCCGTTAATTCCAGCGAAGGGAAACTGTAAAGCTACAAGCATGCGAAGACATTCTATACAACCACTTACCCAGGAGTCTTTTCCTGTAGAAGATATGCTTTTGAATTAAAATTAGCTCTTGAAGCACACAAAAAAAAAAACACGCGGTAATGCACTGTACGGTACACCGATACACAGGTTAACTCCGTGAGTTGAGGGAGAGAGCGAGGCATCACGCAATGCAAGTGGCGCGTGTGTACATCCGGCCATCGTCCGAACGTACCGTACCTCGTATGCTGTCACGCCGGCCTGCCGGCGATGCCTGCTGGCGAATCTTAAATATTTCCTAAATATTTTACATATATTTTTAGCATATCACAATCATCATTGTAACTTTGAAAAATCACAAGTCGGGCCATCGTAACTAGGGGAGCACCTGTATTTTCTTCTTCGACGTGGCATTATATAGGTTATCATTAAGACTGTACGTTATTGAATTCAGGTTGCTGGTTATAATTTATGAACATACATCAGAATTCAGAAGTCAGCACAGGTGTGAGTGCGATTTGCATATAAGCTACGCATTTATTGGTTTGTACTGGTGAAATTGCAAATGGTTGATCAATTTACTGTGACGCCAGTGGCAGGCCGTGCATTTCACACCTAGGCCTTCAGTGGTCGTCCCCACCCCCCCAGCTCTTCCATCGCAACACCCCCCCACCCCCTCTTCCATCGAATTCTGAAGGCCTCCGGGCTGCCTTCTTTGATAGGACCCTGCCTGATAAAAAATGATGGCTGAAATGTGATTGGTTAATACAAAAACACATGTCTCGAAGCAGCACGAATATCAGAAAATTGCTGAAAGGAAGGAGAGACTATTTGGAATTATTTAATAAGTATTCATGGACAAAATATAATTAACATCAGTTTGTGATTCAGAAATTTCTTTAGGCCTTCAGAGAAGGCCTTGAAGGCCCTGACGGCCCGTCACTGTGTGACGCCATGGTCGTACTGCATGCTTTACTTAAAGGATTCTCCCAGTCCTCACCAAAATCGCCCTGAGACCTTTTATTTTTTGACCCACAACATTTTCTTGCTTTTAACACTTTGCATGTTATTTGCACTGGATCTGGCGATCCAATATCCTACAAATGTGTAATTTTCCTACATAATCTACATTTTGTTCAACTGAAGTGTTCCAGTGCGTAATGAGTGCCTGGATTTAAAGGTTTTCATTTGACTCACCTTCATACATTTACTTACTCTTCCATCCACTCTTTCTTGATTCCTTTTTCACCACTGAGGCCAGAGTACACAAGTTCAACACTGATTCTGGCAGCGTGTTTCACCTGACCTTCACTCACGCAAAGTACCCATATTCCCCAGACCCTGCTCACCAAATCCACTTCTGTTCCCTTGTACATTGAACATACTGTACTCTCCACCATGAGAACAACTTCCCCAGAATACCTGGGTTGAATCAACAAGAAATTTGGCATTCTTATAAGATTTATGCCTCCTTGTTCCATGAAGAGCTGAACATTAGTTTGAAGACATCTTCTTCTGGGGACTTTTAAATGGTAGTTACCTGTGTACTTTTGACTCGGACATGGTTATCCACCCTCTGGGCGTCATGGTGGACACTTCCTCTGATGAGTGCGAGCTGTCAAATGTAAATGTGATGCAGTTTGAGTGTCCTGGCCTAGATGCACTGAGGTGGAAAAGCAGGGTGTTGCCCCTCAGGTCCTCTTGTCATGCTTAACAAGCTGCATAAAGGAGAGCGACTGACCTGTCCTTCCTACTTTGACAAGTGGACAGGAACTAAATTAGGGGCCTGAAATAATGTCTCTGAAATAGCCGTTGACAATCATTGAAATGTCCGTTCCCCTGTTAAGCTTTTCAGGTGGTTAGTGTTATTATTGTACAGATCTGTTAGTGCATGCTTCGCACCATCACGGCTCAACAAAATTCCTGGAGGTTCGCTTCACACACCTGGCTTTAATCTTCTGCTGTAAGATTTGGAACTTGCTATATGTCATGTTGGGTAACTGTAATTACCACCTTACTACTGGGAAAACAGTGTTCATGTCAGCCTACGAGTGGGTATTTGAAGCTTTACGACAATCCTTATTTCTCAATCCTAATCTGGGAGCGAAACATTATGGCTGCCAACGTGAACATGCCATCCATCCAGAGCAATAAAATCATGAAATTCATTCATATATTTTCCTTCCACTTTTTCTGCTGAGGGTTGTAATAGCAAAAGGCTCAAAAAAAAAAAAAAAAAAAAAAGTCAGCCCAGACTTCTATCCCTGGCTACAGATTCCAGTTTCGTTATATAATCTCTGAGTTTGCACTGGGGTCCCTGTCCAGGAGAATGTGTCTGATACAGCTCTAGTGGGAGCCACCCAGGTTTCCGAACCACCTTATTTGGCTCTTCTTAATTTGGCAATTAGAGACATTACTCCGAAGCGGTCCCTGATTGTCAAGCTGCTTAGCCTTGCCATGAACACATATTACCTCAGTAGGATATTTCAGCTTTCCACTCTAATAGCAGCCCCACCCCAGGCTTTCTTTTGTCTCCCTCACTTTTTCACGAACTCCGCACATTTGCTCTCACCTCCTCAATAAGATCACTGACTTTTCGCCTTTCGTTGGAGGCCAACAGATCTCTAGAGACAAGTATTGATCTAAAAGGCGGTGGAGTCTGCCGAAAAAATTCCCCTCTGTTCTCGCTGCATGGGCTTTCCACTCTACTGAGCCGCAATCAAGGAGCCATCTTCACTGGTTCGGAAATGTGGCACGGGGGTCAAGTACAAGTTTTTCTTCCAGTCAGGGGAAAACTTCTCAAAACTGTGGTCGAGGCCTGGGTTTATGACATGTGGAACAAGCGAAAAAACATCTTCACGTGATACTTTGATTGGTTAATATAACGGAGCCTTCACACAATCTCCATTTAACAAAAAGCCCTCAGCTCAGGGGAACATATATTCATAAAGTATCAGAGTGATCAGAGGTCAATCCTCATGTTTGTCACAATGGAAAATATCCAATATCCATCCCTTTTCATTACCTTGCTTCATCATCCGGACACCCGAAACCACGAGGTACCCAAATGCGAGGTAATTTTTGTACAGAGAGACTGGCAGCTGGAAAGAAAGTGAATTATTGATGGCAAACATGGCAATATGCAGTATTTATCAGTGTGGACCTGGAGACCCAACATACAGAGATGCTGTAAGCGGATCTTTGGGGAAAGTGCAGCAACCATTGTCCTCCGAGTGCCGGCGCTCTTGGGTGTGCGATACCTCACCATATCTTATCGCCTCTCTAGTGAAAGCAATACGCCTACCATGATGTTGCCGACACTGTGCTCATTCACGCTGGCTTAAGGGGGGTTTGAAAGAGGGCCTGGGGAACGTTAGCATGGCGACATTGTAGAATCATCAACAGGGGAACATGTCAAGAACTGCTTCTGGTTAAAGTCAGGAAACGGCACTAGATATTTTCTCTAGAAACAAAAGAAAAAACTTTTGACTTATCTTTTCTTTCAGGATTTCTGGCTGCACTAAGTTCATTTAGTAAATTCATGCATGCCTTAGGATAGTACAGACTACTGGAGTAGATTGAGATCTTTTTACATCTTGGTGCTGGTGAGCTGCTTTTTGACACTTTTTAACATGCAAGTGTCACTTTTACTTTGATTCTTTATCGCCAGCTGCCAATCCATTTCATTTACCTGACCGTGTGAAAGAAAACCTAGTCTCACAATACGCTCCTATCAGAAATCGCCAAATAACAAACCAAAGTCTTTTATGCCTACTTCTCCTTTCCCTGTCTCCTTTTCTTTACTTGATCAGAACTGAAAGCTTATATCTGCCAAAGCAAATGTTAAGTGATGGCGAGTGCTGTGGGTACAATAGGCAGGGATCAAACTGCCTTCTTAGCCTCCGATTTCTTGGTGAAAAGGTGCATCTCTAGTTACCGCCACTTGCTTCTTCTCAATCTTGTTTGCAATTAAATATTCCAATGTGTCATTAAGTGGAAGGCGACGTGAGCTGCCACTCAACATGGACGAAGCAGCGTGCCCGACGTGACAGGTAAACAGAGAAGTGAGAGCGAAAGGCTCAGCTAGGGTTACAGGCCTGCTCGAGTCGTGCCACTCACCGGCTCTGTTTCCACCGGGAAGGGATCGATTTACTCGCGGCTGCCACATAAAATGGTCCGGTCCAAGTACACTGCCTGCCTCCGTGATGGAATGATTACTTATTCATGGAAAGTTGGCAGGGGGAGGGAGGGTGATGTGAATGGGAGTCCTTGTTTTTTCGGTGGGGTTGCAAGACATGGCTGACATAAGGGTATCTATTACGAGCTGGTTCTGAGAGTCTGGCCCCCCCCTTCTTGCCAGAATTGCTGGAGATCGTCTCAGCTCTGGCGGGGAGTGACAGATCTGGAACGTACCACTCATGTTCCCCATGAGTTTCAATCACA
This sequence comes from Chrysichthys cranchii, assembly GCA_030068335.1. Classification (NCBI taxonomy): domain Eukaryota; kingdom Metazoa; phylum Chordata; class Actinopteri; order Siluriformes; family Claroteidae; genus Chrysichthys; species Chrysichthys cranchii. The sequence goes on along the minus strand of JAQMCW010000017.1, from coordinate 12,076,021 downwards.
AAACATACTGGATTGAACACAGCATTCTGCATGTGCCCCCTATTTATGGAGCACGGCACTTTGAATGTATTCCAGCAAGGGCATGTATGCCGGCTGACTTCATCTCACTTTCTAAAGTCACCCCAGGTAGCTTGACGCTTATCTACTGGCCTTGACGGACACAGTTGCTTTCTCTCTCTCCTCTGTTGCTCTGAACATCGCCACCCTGACACTAGAGAGTCTGCGCTATGTTTCGGGGGTGTGAAATCTCACACTACCTGCAGATCTGAGGGCACCCGGGGCTGGCACTTTCACAGGCAACTGCATGAGAGGCTTTATTTGTCTGAGCCAAGATAAACTTATTCCATGCAAACCTTAATCCTAACCAGTACTTGAGATCGCACAGAATTTACCCCAGAATAGACACCGAGCCACTTCTAGGCACCGACCAACCAATATTCATACAAAATTCCCAAGTATCATCCAGCTCCAAAGGCTGCGTTTTTATAAAGCATGTGTTTAATTTCTTATCCATTCAGTATTTATCCGTCAACCCCCCCCCACTATGTCTTCTTCCAGGCCACTGAAAAACTGTCTGACCACTTTTAATTAAGCTGGAATTGTGCATCAAAAGCCTCATTCAAGCACGTCCATCAGCATCTTTTGGATGATGGCTGAAATCTGAGACTCATCCACTATTCCACCTCTTCTTATCTCAGTATGGCGCCTTGTGCTCTCACTGTAACACTCCGCCGCTTGGCAGGAACGCGTAACCTAAGTCACCCTGGAGTCATTGTGCTGGTTGTAAGCAATATGTTCCACTGTGTGATGGCCGAGCACATTAACACAGATTCTTTTCACTCTCGCGCCCGTGATACCCCACCGGCGTTTGTGTTACAAGCCGCTTGATTTCCAGCAATTCAAAGCCGAAGTCTGGCTAAGGTGTGAGAGGGCTTCTTTAGCAGCACCGAGGCCAAGTGTAAGACTACTGCTGGAGCACCTGCTACTGTGCTCGTGAAGCCAACCTGAATGCTAATCGGGAATGCCGATTAAGGGCACTTGGGACCACTGGGACTGGGCTAAAAAAGGATCCCAGTGTGTAATTCTTCTTCTATGTAGCCTCCTATATTTACAGGGTGATAATGCACCATATACTATATTAGTAATTACTAATCAAGCGGAGCAAAAGTATCAGAAACCACATGTGTGTTGTATAAGTATTCGACCTCTTGAACTTTTCCACATGGTCTAGTGTTACAACAAGGACATAAACTGGAATTTTACTTCTGATTATATGTAAAACGTTTAGCTTTTCAGAATAGCATATTATTTTCTGACCTTTGATGTGAGTAGGGCCTACGTGAATTCCATTCGATTCAATTCAATTCAATTTTATTTGTATAGCGCTTTTCACAAAAGAACATCGCCGCAAAGCAGCTTTACAACACATAATGTCCAATTAAAGGCTTATTAATCGAGAAACATATCCATAAGTGTATATAGATAGATAGATAGATAGATAGATAGATAGATAGATAGATAGATAGATAGATAGATAGATAGATACCCAATGAATTAAAGGTATTCTCTTATTATTATTATTATTATTATTATTATTATTATTATTATTATTATTATTATTATTATTAATCAGTTGCAGAGGTTATGACCATGAATAGAATAACAGGGACGCTTTTTTCCCTGAATCTTTCAGTTTGATTATGGTCATTTTAAACTAAAACATGGATTCTAAACTGTGGTTTGGATAAAGGGACTATGTGCCTTTATCCAAACGTACATTTGACAGCCTTCTTTTATAATGCTGTTTGCATCTGAGGAGGGTTTTTTTTCTTGCACACAAAGCAAAGGCAAAAATAATCAAATCCAATGCTCTTACTGACCTGTGGGATAGACTACTATTATAGGGACTACACATACTTCAGTGGCTAGCATCAGCAACCAGAGCTATTTCTGAGACATTTAACAATAAATGTTTAACAGTAGGCTATAAACAGTGACCATCCTGATAACAGAAAACGGTTTGAACATTTTCTTTGGGTTTTTTTTTTTTGTTCAGGCTACAAACTCAGCTTTAGTGGACTCTGCTGACCCCTACTGGTAGCTTATAGAAATCCGTGTATAATGGGAAAATTCTTTTGTTTTATTTTCGTCCGTACTGTTTGCTGTATTTTCCCACACAGATTTAATCACATCTGTATCCATAATATTCCAGTTTGTACGAATTATTTACAATTTATTTTGAAAATGCAGTAAGAAAGCTTGTATCAGGTTATATTCTAAACAAGCTGCTGTATCAAAGATGGCCACTAGGTGTCAGTGCTTACTAATAATTCTCCCAGTTTATCAGGTTCACTTACTAAACTACACAGAAGCGTCAGTTTCTAAAGTCTTGTATTTTCTTACTAGTGGTTAGTTTTCTTACTGTGGGCTATTTTGGATTATTTTATACATTAGTATGAGGCTTTGGATCTAATCAGGGGTTTTCATAGATCTATTAATGTACCTAGCAAGCCAAAATCAGTTCAAATAAAAATAACTTATATCCTCATGGAGTGGGAGCATTA
>JAQMCW010000017.1:12051616-12069123 GCA_030068335.1 Chrysichthys cranchii | reverse complement strand
GGTGGTGGGCCCACCAGGTTTCGGACCCATGTCCCCTTTTCGGGCTTTGCCCGGCTGGGCCCCATGGGTAAAGGCCCAGCCACCAGGCGCTCGCCAACGGGCCCCCCCCCAGGCCTGGCTCCAGGGTGGGGCCCCGGTGGCCCTCCGGGCAGGGTACACTGCATCCTTGGTTTAAATTCTTCCATCAAGGGTTTTTGAAGGTAAGTTTGAAGGGTGTTCTAGGTAAGTAACTGGTAATATCTTGAAGTCATTTATTATTTTTCATAAACAACGCATCCCGATGTGTCTCGATGTGTTTAAGTTACATTTAATGCTGTAGAGCGTAGACGTTAATTTTCTCACGTTCTTTAGAAATTATTACGACAAAAAAAAAAAAAAAAAAAAACCCAGCAACACCTGCAGAACACATTAGTCTTAGAGCCATTCCCCATCCGGAAGCCTGTGTCCTGTGGTGGAAAACATCAGGTTGCAGTTTATATGCGAGTCACACAGCACTGGTACTGGAGACTCCTTCCATTAACATCCCAGAAAACTTCACCGTCTCAACGATTATATGTTTTTGTGTATTGTTCATAAAAGCCGTTACTACAGAAACCATAATAATTATAATGTTTGCATTACAGCTAACGTCAACTAACAGTTCTTTCTTCAGTGACTTCATCCGCCACCTAATGTATCATTTGCTCCTAAAGCAACGTGTGAAAGTGGATTTCTTTTCATGTGTGTGTGTGTGTGTGTGTGTGTGTGTGTGTGTGTGTGTGTGTGTGTGTGTGAGACAGATCGCCATGGGCATCCCTCTGTACCGCATCAAGGACATCCGCATGCTGTACGGCGTGCAGCCTTGGGGAGACTCCCTCATCGACTTTGAGGCGCTCTCTACCGCCCCCTCTCCACGAGGACATGTAATCGCAGCTCGCATCACCAGCGAGAACCCAGATGAGGTACGTGTTGTATGTGTGCATATGAACGTATTGAGGAATCATTAAACACACCTTGAGCAGTTTGATAAAATTGTCCGTCTAAGCGTTTGTCTGTCTCAGGGTTTTAAGCCGAGCTCGGGCACGGTGCAGGAGCTGAACTTCCGCAGCAATAAGAACGTGTGGGGTTACTTCAGCGTGGCTGCCGCCGGAGGGCTGCACGAGTTTGCCGACTCGCAGTTCGGTCACTGCTTCTCCTGGGGGGAAAATCGCGAAGAGGCCATTTCGTATGTACACTTTAGTTATGACACCGTAAATGCATATAACTCTGTGTAAATGTGTTTGTGTAGTGTATATATGTACATGTAAAGCACATTTAAAATCATTTCCCAATTCATCAGGAACATGGTGGTGGCTCTGAAGGAGCTCTCAATCAGAGGAGACTTCAGGACCACAGTGGAGTATCTGATTAAGCTGCTGGAGACCGAGAGCTTCCAGCACAACAGTATCGACACCGGGTGGCTGGACCGACTCATCTCTGAGAAAATGCAGGTACAGGTTCTGACACCATGATAATGTCGCTCCTCTGTACTGATCTAATGGAGATTTTATACAACGCGTTCAGAATTTTATAATTTACAAGGTAGGAAGAGTGAGCTGGTTGTTCATGGGTTTTTTTCCTCCCCCCTCTCTCCTTCTCTCGGTCTCATGTAGGCTGAGCGTCCAGACACCATTCTGGGGATTGTGAGCGGTGCCCTGCATGTGGCGGATGTAAACTTCAGGAACAGCGTCTCCAACTTCCTGCATTCTCTCGAGAGGTGAGGCATACTCCTCTCCTCTCCTCTCAGCCTAAAAAGGACTTTTAGAAATGTACACTGTGTTTCAAAGGTCTCGTCTGTTTACCACATCCGTTTTTTTTCTTCCATTCTTCTTTGTTTCTATCTTTTCATCATTCCTTCCCTACTTTGTCCTTTCCCCTTCCCTCTACCTTTCTTGCCTCATTCATTCTTTCTTTGGCCTTTCCTTTTCTTTTCCTGCTTTTCTCTTTATTCTTTTCCCCCTTGTTGTTCCTGCTTTCATTTTTTTTGTTTGTCCTTTTTTCCCCTTACTTCATTCCTCCTTTCCTTCTGACTTTCTTCATTTTGCTTTGTCCTTCCTTCTTTTATTCCTGCTTAATTTTTCCTATGTCCTTCCTTACTTCTTTTCTACCTCTTCCTTTGTCCTACTTCCCTGGTTGGTTTCCTTTCCTACTTTTTTTTGTCCTTCCTTCCTACTTTTTCCTTTGTCCTTCTTATCCCACTATCCTTCCTTCCTACTTTTTGTTTTGTCATTTGTTCCTTTTTCCTTCCTTTTTCCTTTGTCCTTCCTTCTTTCTTTTATCCCTACCTTTCTTCCTTCCTACTTTATCATTTGCCCTTCCAACTTTTTCCTTTGTCCTTCCTTCATTCTTTCCATCCTTCTTTTCTTCCTCTCCCTCCGCAGGGGTCAGGTGTTGGCAGCGCACACACTACTGAACACGGTCGACACTGAGCTCATCTACGAAGGCGTGAAATATGTACAGAAAGTCACACGCCAGTCTCCGAACTCCTACGTGCTCATCATGAACAACTCGTCAGTGGAGGTGGACGTGCACCGGCTCAGCGACGGAGGCCTGCTGCTGTCCTACGACGGGAGCAGCTACACCACTTATATGAAGGAGGAGGTGGACCGGTGCGACTTTTACTTCAGCTAACCGTTGGGTTCGGGTATTAGGATTTTGAGTCAGGAAGTCCTCCAGGAGCTCAAGGTGTGTGCTGTTTTCAGTGTGTGCTCTCTGGTCTCGTAGGTATCGCATCACCATCGGTAATAAGACATGTGTGTTTGAGAAGGAGAACGACCCGTCGCTGCTGCGTTCCCCGTCTGCTGGTAAACTCATCCAGTACACTGTGGAGGATGGGGGCCATGTGTTCGCCGGTCAGTGCTATGCTGAAATCGAGGTACGTGCGGGTGAAATGTTGTGACTGCGTGCGGTTTTGTGGTTTGATTGCAGTACGAGTCGTGTTTTACATGTGCACACAGTGGAACTCAGACCTGCTCAGCTTTCACACACCATCACAGGGTGAAATGCTTGAAGCACTAAAATTTCGACTTTTGAAATGTAAAACTGATCTATAGTGTGTGGCTTTTTTTTTGTATGTTTTTTTTTTTAAATAAGAATTAAGTAGCACTATTGAGCCAGTAGAAAATAACCTAAAACATGGTGTTGTTAAGTTAGTAGTTTTCTCCATCGTGTGTGTGTGTGTGTGTGTGTGTGTGTACGTGTGTACGTGTGCGTGCTCCAGGTGATGAAGATGGTGATGACACTAACTGCAGCAGAGTCAGGATGTATTCACTACGTAAAGCGAGCAGGGGCCGTGCTGGAGCCAGGCTGCGTTATAGCCAAACTGCAGCTGGACGATCCTAGCAGAGTGCAGCAGGTAAATTTTTGTTCTTTCTTTCTTTCTTTCTTTCTTTCTTTCTTTCTGATTTATTTATTTATTTATTTATTTATTTATTGCTGATTTGTGTTCCTGGTTGTCACATGATCGTGTGCTACTGGCTAATTAAATTGAACTTAAGCTCCACCGTTTGGAACAGCAATTTCCTTCACTTGGCAAAATCAGGATATGTTAGGACTCCTAACCTGCAATAGCTGATTTGCTCAGAGTGTGTGTATGCATATGTACATACATACATGCATGCATGCATACAGTGGAACCTTGGTTTGCAAGCATAATCCGTTCCAGAGACGTGCTTGTAATCCAAATCATTCATATACCAAAGTGGGTTTCCTCATAAGAAATAATGTAAACTCAGATAATTCATTCCACAACCCACAAATATTTATATAAAAGTGATTAATACAAAATATAATGTAAAAGTACATAAAACAAAATAAACTGCCCTTTAGCTTTGAAAAGAATCGTGTCTGGTGTGAGGGAGACGAGAGAGTTTCAGAAACAGGAATATCAAAGGCTACAACAAAAACATGGAAACTAGAGTACAAACAAGATTCAAATCAAGAGCAAGGTAAACATTAGAGCATGGCTTAGCAATAGCACGGGGAAATGCAAACTTAACGTTCATGAGTCAGTCTATTTATAGTCTATATAATGCAGAACACCTGTAGTAACCCACGTGACACGTGAGCATGGCGTGAGTCCTCCAGCATGCACCGCTATTGGGAGTGCCCGAAACGGGTGTGCTGCATGCGCACTCCACATGGGCAGATCCATGACCGAGAGCAGGAGAGATGAGAGAGGATTATTGTGAAGGATGACTTTCACTACAACTCACGGAATCACTGCAGTCTGTCGGCTCACTGGAAACTTTTCTTTTCATGCGACTTTAACAAGGAAACTATACAATGATCGCTGCTTTTGCCTCCTTTTGAGGATTTCGCGGAAATGCGACATTGCGTTGTCATTAAACAGATGAGTGACACACACACACTAACAGTACTGTATATACTAGCATGGAAGCCACAATCCTGCAGTGAGTGAGAGAGAGAAGTTGTGATCATGTGAGGCTCGGCAGACGAATACTACTCGTATCGCAAAACCTCGCTCGTTAACCAAGTCAAAATTTATTACAAATTTTTGCTTGTCTTGCGAAATACTCGCAGACCAAATTACTCGCAATCCAAGGTTCCATAGATGGGTAGATAAATGGATAGATACACTGATGTATAGCACACTGAATAAGTTCATGCTACTGACAAACAAATGCTGAGTAGGTTCCAAAAAATGTAAAGAAACAATTCGAGTAAATAAGCAACACTTTACATGTCTGTCATCGCTTTTACAAATGCAAGCCTACTTTTTTCGACAAGTACACAACACCACAAGTCATTTGTGCATCACGTGACCTCTGGCACTGTTATTCCACTTGTATGAGTCGCAGATGCAAATCCCCTGATTTTCTCACACAGCGTCTCCATGCGCTTTGAGCGATCTGGAGAAACCCAAGACAACTCCTTTGGAAGGCTGATGCCCCTTTGGCGCCACCTGTTGTTTTGGTGATCAGCCCGTTTGTGCGAATGTCGGCCCATTTGCATCTGCCAGTCCTGGGGCATTTGTAAAACATATTCAGTATGTTTGTGAGATTTTTGGCAGTTTTCTAACCCTGTGTGTGTGTGTGTGTGTGTGTGTGTGTGTGTGTGTGTGTGTGTGTGTGTGTGGTCTAGGCGGAGCTGCATACTGGAGCGTTTCCCAGCGTTCAGGCAGTGGCTCTCAGGGGGGAAAAGCTGCACAGAGTCTTCCACAACACTCTCGACCACCTGGTGCACATCATGAACGGATACTGCCTGCCCGAGCCCTTCTTCAGTGCCAAAGTAACACATGCACTCAATAAACCAAAATCACTATTTTGGCCCCTCATAGTATCTGCCTTGTACATCATTGTAGTACAGTAGGGTTAATAATAATAGGAGTACAATTTGGTGTGTGTGTGTGTCCTCAGCTGAAGGAGTGGGTTGAGCGGCTGATGAAGACCCTGCGGGATCCGTCGCTGCCCCTGCTGGAGCTGCAGGACATCATGACGAGCGTATCAGGTCGAATCCCTCCCGCTGTAGAGAAAGCCATCAAGAAGGAGATGGCCCAATATGCAAGTAATATCACCTCTGTGCTCTGCCAGTTCCCCAGCCAACAGGTACACACACACACACACGTCTCGAATTTAAAATTTCAGTTTATCACTTGCTAAAAATACTCTGTTTTCACTTAACGTCCATTTTTATTAATCTGTTAAAAAAAATTCCTATATTTGCTTTTTAATTTCATCAATTTATTTTTAAAGAGTATTCCACTTTTAGCTAAAGTTCATTTTTATTTTTGTTAAATTATTAAAAAATACTTCGTTTTTACTTACCATATTTTATTTTATTTTTTAATGTCCCAAGATTTTCTATTCAGCGGTGCCTGTGGTTCCCGAGCACAATCCGTTCCAGGAAAGTGGTCGTGAGCCAATTTGTATGTGAACCAAAGCAATTTTTCCATAAGAAAGTACTGAAATTTGATTAAGAGAAATTCGACAAGCCTACCAAATAATGCTTCTTGTCAGTTAATTTTCTAGTTTTTATAGTAAAAACTCAGTATAAAAAAGTATTTAAAAAATGCAATTACAATAAAAGAAGCTTCTATTTTGAAATTTATATTATGAAAACAGTATACAGGAGTGTAAAATAAAGTTCACACTTTGCTTACCTTTGTAAGTAGGAGTTTGGGTGTGAAGGACTGGAAAAGAGGAAGGGGGCGTTGGGGGGGGGCTACTGTTTGGACTTTATGGCTATAAAGCTCTGAGAGCGCATCTGAACACCACTAACGGCTGCTAGAGACAGATATGTATGCATTGTCGCAGTGCATGGGGGCTTGGGATGACGTCGTCCAAGGAATCTGTTTGTCGACCAAATTTTATTTGTGAACCAATGCATTTGTTTGACTAAATGTTTGCTCGCGAACCAAATTATTCATCGGCCACAGCGTTCGTGAACCCCAGGCACCACTGTATTTTTCCCCACTGTGCATTTTTATTCCATAATTTTTAAATATACTCAATTTTTTACTTATGCACTTTTATTTTTAAATAAACAGAGTTAAATAATTTTTATAATAATATTAAAAATGTATTTCCTTAATATTAATTAAATATTTTTAAATGCCTCTGATCATTTGTTTAATTTATAATAAAAAAAAACTTCCAATTAAAAAAAAATCCTTCCTTTTTTATTTAATATTCATTTTATTAATTAAATTCAAGGAATTAAACATTATTGTATTTCTTTCACTGCTCATCTTTTTTTTTTTTTCTTCTTTTTTTTTTTTTTTCTTCCCTTTCTGTGTTAGGTTGCCAACATCCTGGACAGCCACGCAGCCACGCTGAACAGGAAGTCGGAGCGTGAGGTCTTCTTCATGAACACGCAGAGCATCGTGCAGCTTGTCCAGAAGTCAGTTACAGTACCCTGACTGAAATCACACACATGCACATCGATTTCTTTTAACCAGGATTGTACCAGTAGGCATAATCTCACTTAACCCAGTAATTTTGCTGCAATAGTTTGGGCACCTTTTACACCGTTAACATAAATAAAAGATACAAACTTTTTGAAAAGTGTCACCTTAAGTATGCAGAAGCGTCACGCGTGCACTGAGTGCTTGTGTTGCGTCCACAGATATCGCAGCGGTATCCGTGGCCACATGAGGGCAGTGGTGATGGATTTACTCAGGCAGTACCTGAAGGTGGAGGTCCAGTTTCAGCACGGTGAGGTTTCACTCGTCAACACCAGCTGTGTTTTTCTCTCATTCATGCCACATGCAACACTGCAAAACACAGCAAACGAAAAGAAAGACTTGCGCTTGGCTGTAACCAAAATGCCATAGGTATTTATCCAAAATGCACACACAGACATGAGTGTGTAACAAGAGAAATATATAGAAAACTGTTGCGTATATGGCGGCACTGTGGCTGAGTGGTTAGCACTGTCGCGTCACAGCGAGAAGGTCCTGGGTTCGAGCCCCGGGTTTGGCACAGGTGTGGAGTTTGCATGTTCTCCCCATGTTCACGTGGATTTCCTCCGGGTACTCCGGTTTCCTCCCACAGCCCAAAGACATGCACAGTGGGGATTAGGCTATTTGGCTGCTCTAAATTGCCCGTAGGTGTGAATGTGAGTGTGCATGGTTGTCTGTCTCTGTGTGTCACCCTGCGGTGGATTGGCGATCCGCCGGCCCAGGGTGCGTCTCGCCTCTCGCCCGATGTCAGCTGGGATTGGCGCCAGCTTCCCCCTGCGACCCTGAACAGGATTAAGCAGCAGAAGACGAATAAAACGAATAAACTGTTGTGTATACATAAAACGAATAAACTGTTGTGTATACGTGTGTTTTCAGGTCACTACGACAAGTGTGTGTTCGCGCTGCGTGAAGAGAACAAAGGCGACATGGCCAATGTGCTTAATTACATCTTCTCCCATGCCCAAGTCACCAAGAAGAACTCTCTGGTCACCATGCTGATCGTGAGTACACACACACACACACACAGTAAAGAAATTAGTCGTTTTTCTCTCCCGCAGCTCGACTCATCTGTCGACCATCGACCTCTGACTGTCTTTAGGATCAGTTGTGTGGGAGGGACCCCACACTGACCGATGAGCTCATGGCCATTCTTACTGAGCTCACACAGCTCAGCAAGACCACCAATGCCAAAGTGGCTCTGCGTGCCCGCCAGGTATACACAAGCGCAAACAAGTGTAGCACAAACCCACACTAACCCAATTTTACAAAAGCTGTTAAGGCTACTTAAATCTGTTCCACAAAGTTACTGAGGAGTTCCTGGCTTCGACTTTTCAGGTGCTCATCGCGTCTCACCTGCCTTCATACGAACTGCGCCACAACCAAGTGGAGTCCATCTTCCTCTCTGCAATCGACATGTACGGCCATCAGTTCTGCATCGAGAACCTGCAGGCACGTATCTAGGATTTACATAGCTAAAACACTTATAGGTAGCACTTTCAGTCGCTATGGAGTGGGACAGTTTGTTGTACTGTGGCACCATCTACTGGTCACTTGTGGAACTTTCTGTTAGGAAATGAGAAAAGTGACTTCAGTGACGGTCACGTTTTGTTCATCTATTATTTCCTCTCCACAACTGCCATGAAAACAATCCTCAACGGAAGATTGAAGCTTCCAGATGACTATATGCACAAACATTTTTGATATCACTAATAAATTTTATGTAAAGACAAAACCCGAGTTAGTACTTTTTTCCCCAAAGTAGTAAACGGACGATGAGGTTTAATTACAATTCTGCTCATTAAGTCATTCATTAAGCCGTGAGCAGATTCCTGAGTTGATTAATGCCACGTCAGGTTGTCTTACATGATTTTTCTCCTCGTTCTTCATTAATTAGAAACTCATTCTCTCTGAAACGTCCATCTTTGACGTGTTGCCCAACTTCTTCTACCACAGCAACCAGGTGGTCCGAATGGCTGCTCTAGAGGTATGTTAAGGACTTCTCGCATCACATAGCTGTTTCTATTTTTGGTTAATGGAGCATGATTTTTTTCTTTGATCTTTTTAGGTGTATGTTCGGAGAGCATACATAGCATACGAGCTCAACAGCGTCCAGCACCGGCAGCTAAAGGACAACACGTGCATCGTGGAGTTTCAGTTCATGCTGCCCACGTCACATCCCAACAGGTGCCCCAAGATCATGCTTTGACTCCCTAAGATACCATTCCACCTCACCCCATTCCATTCCACCTTTCTGTTGACACGTTGTAGGAGGACAGGAATAAAGGGACAGGGCCAATTGCCCAGGGGTATTCCTCACTAACTTTGCATAAACATAAGCTAAGCTCCGCCTCCAGCATTAAGCTGTATATTCTCTACCAATGACGTCATACCAATGAGGGTCTAATTCTTTTTATATTACGCCTTAAACACCTTAAAATTGGTGTTCAGTTTAGTTTGTTGCAGATAACATTTGAGTTATTTGGCTGATAACTTACGATAAGATTTGTGCATGCCTTACTTAACCACTCCCACTGTCTGGCTTCACTTGCACAGCTTGAAATTCAAAACATTTACAGTATAGCCAAAAACCAATGTCTGCCTGTTTGTAAAGCATGTGCGGAAACGCGTTTAATTTCACAGCATGCTTCGCTCTTGATCTTCTGACCCCTCTTAATGAACACTTTTGAAATCTTGAAATGCTATGAATGTTGCATGTGTGTGCAAGGGAGGAGGAAGCAGTCTCTAGTGTGGTGTGGCTTAGTAATCTTAGGACATTTCAAGGAGGGAGGTCATTATAAAAATTCTTATTTACTAAAAAAAAAAATCTAAAAACGATTAGCTGTCACACCATGTAGCACTCAAGACTGCCTCCAGTCCCCCTTAGCCTGACACTAACCGATCAATAATCAATGTTATTTGATTGCAGAGGGAACATCCCCACTCTAAACAGGTACAGTACACATTCTTTCTACTGTCAACCAATTTGTATAGCTGTCTGTACCGGGTAGTATAGACCTAGAGGAAGTAGTCTCAAAAGGAAACATGGCCAAACACCCAGGCTTCCTATCGTGTGGACTCTAAAGACATGCCTTTCATTTATTTTTGAGTTGGAATTGTCAGTTAATTAATTGAGTTGTCGTTAACACACGTGCACACAAGAAATTCCCCCTAACCTGCCAGGTTAGCTCATGTTCACTAACTGACTAGCTGTAGTAGTGAAAACACTGAATGTGTCTGAATATTTAGAAATCCTGTCAGATTAGCTCATGTTAGCCAGTGGGTTAGCTCTAGCAGTAAGTATTGTTAAGGTTTACAAATGTGATTGAAATCCTTCAGAAATCCTGTCACGTCACCTCATTTATGTTGTGTGTCCAGGTTTAGCATACATAAATATTGTGAACATTAGGAACATGACAAATTCTGTCATGTTAGCTCCTTTTTGGTCACCTGGCTAGCTTTAGCGTTAATTAATTATGAAAATGATTTATAAATCCTCTCAGAAATCCTGTCAGGTTACATCATGTGAACTTGCTGACTAGCATGAGCAGTAAGTTCTGTGAAATTTTGCGATGTTATCCAGCTGTTTAGCTTTCGCAGTACAAATTTTGAACGTTCATGAATATGACTTACAAATACTCTTAGAAATCCCGCCAGGTTAGCTCATTTCATCTAGCTGGCTAGCTTCAGCAGTATTTCCTGAACTGTTATGAATACAACAGAAATCTCCTCAGAAATCCTGTAAGCTTAGCTCATGTTAGCTAGTTGGCCAGCTTTTGCAGGGAATATTCTGAAAAGTGTCCTTATTTTAAGCATTCCTGTGAGACATCCGAGAGAAATAGTGACATTCCAGTCAATCTTCTCTCATTTCTGCCCTGATTCAGCATTTACACTGACCTAAGAACAGACTTGATCCCCACATGTTAGCCAACACGATTGCTTCAGTTATTCGCTAGCCTATTCTGGCTTTTTTTAAAGCTCTGTATAAAAAAAAAAAAAGTTACAGCATATGAGCTTATAGCTATCAGAAAATGTTGACTTTAACTAAAATATAAAATATTGCTTTCTACATGAAGAATGGGTTGGGGTGTATGTTTATAAATTAAGAGCAATGTTTTACCATGTTACTTTTTGAGCATATGCATATAGACCTTTTTTTTTTTTATTTGTGTGTGTGTGTGTGTGTGTATACAGAGTCATTCAAAAATTAAAGCCTGTCTGGGTAATTTTAGGACTCCAAAACTAATTTAACAAGGCTTATTGTTGTGTTTGTGTGTGTAATGCAGTCCAGACATCATGCTGGGTTTGAATGAAGTGTCTTAATTATTGAGTTTAATTTGTATGTGCCCCCTTGCTGAGTGTGTGTGACTGTGTGTCGATGTTCTCTCAGGAAACTCTCCGCACCACTACTGAACAACAAAACTAAAGCTAGAGCAGCTAAAAGTGGAGCAAGTAATGCTAGCACTGCCAATACTAGCTCTGACACATCTACGGCAAGCGCAGCGCCATCTAATGACCTAGCAGACAGGTAGAATAAGAGCAGCTCACTAAGTTCAAGGGTTTTAAATCTCTAGTATTGTTGTGTTCAGTGTAAAAGGCTCCGAGCTCAACAATACTAAACATGCTAACACTAACACTGTGTGAAGGTTAACAGGAAGCAACTACCATTTATTATTAGTGGTGGAAATTTCATGTGATGTGTTCCCCTAACTTCTGGGATTGTTCTTTAACAAAACAGGGCATGAATGTAGAAACGGGGTGATAAGACACTGTACTAGGGATTTCTTTTTTTGGTGAATCAAGGCTTATGAGGGTGAAGGATTTCTCGGGTGCCATTTTGACTAACCCTAAAGTTTCGGTATGTTTTCTTGTTAGGATTTATTTGGAAAACATCTTGTGGTGGATGTGAAAATTCGACTGGTTCACAGGGAGCCTTGTTGTCTTTGGGTCTTTACCTTTTTTCCAGTTCAGCAGTAATTTGTCTTCTTATGACTTGCTTTCAGTAGCGTTTATGGTTTTATACTGTGTTTTCAAAGCTGAAGCAGCTCTTAAGGATGCAAAGCTGTTCACTCACATCTTCTAGGGCCCAGGGGCTTATTACAGGGTTTGTTAACCAATTTTGTGCGTGTATGTGTGTGTGTTGTACTATCAGAATGTCCTTCTCATCCAACCTGAACCACTACGGCATGGTGCACATGGCCAGCGTGAGTGATGTTCTGCTGGACACCTCCTTCACACCGCCCTGTCAGCGCATGGGAGCAATGATGTCCTTCCGCTCATTCCTGGAATTCACCAGGTGATTGTGTGTGTGTTATGTGTAGTTGTATGTATTTACACTATAGTAAAAGCATTTAAAGCAAAAAGTAAACCATAAATGAATTTAGCATATTTTGTGTGGACGTATTCAGTTTTCAGTATTTCTTATGAGGTGTGCACTTTTTTAAAACTCTCTCAGAAACATCAACGACGTCCTGAGCTGTTTCTCGGACTCTCCACCCACGAGCCCCTCCTTCCCCGAGGGGGGAAACCCTGTACTCTATGGAGAGGAAGACAACAAGGTGAATGCTTATTTCTTCCAACAGCTTGGGGGGGGTTGACTTGTGACACAGTGCTGACACTGGAGACTCCTTCCTTAAATGCTAAATAACCATCTGTCGTTGTTACTATGGGCACTATAATGTATTACAATAAGTATATTATTGCACACCTTTGATTTACCTTGTAGCTGGAGCTATGTTCTGAGCAGCCCAAGTCCTTTTGTTATGAAAAGCCAAAGTTAGTGCGCAGACTTCTTGTTGGATTTATTTCTTATAAAATAGAATTAAATCCAACATTGTCCATGCTCGTTTAAATCCAAAGCCTGTTCGATAGCCATCAATGGCAATTATCACATTTTGAAAACGAACCATTGAAGACGTTTTCCGGTGTCCTATTTAATTGCAGAGCATGCTGGATGAACCTATCCACATCCTGAACGTTGCTATTAAGACCGACGGTGACATCGATGACGATGGGTTGGCCGCCATGTTCCGGGAGTTCACGCAGTCCAAGGTAACCCCATTCCAGACTCCACAACATGTCAAGCTTTTCTCTTTATCTTGAATAAAAAATACTGACGGGAACCTTTGCTTTTCAGAAAGCGGTACTGATTGAGCACGGCATCAGGCGGCTCACCTTCCTCGTGGCTCAAAAGGTGAGAACTGCATTTCCTCAGGACGATGCACGGCCGTGTTTTTCTCCCACCGTCCCGTTCTTCTTATCCGTGTCGGAGCTTTTACTAAAAACGATCCAAAAAAATGTGAATGCAAATGATATCCTGATGAAAAACCCGATCTTACTTCAGACTCAAATCTAGCTGTTCCACTGCATGTCTCTTTCTTTCTCTCCACCCCTTTGCTGTCTTGATCCCATTACTAACAGGATTTCAGGAAACAGATCAACTGTGAGGTGGACCAGAGGTTCCATGTGAGTATATCTGGTGGATTTCATGTAAGAGAACCCATCGACAATGCCGTTCTCCTCTTAACTCATAATTGCAGCTTGAATTGATCCCAGTTGACTGATTCGCCAAAAAAAGTTTGATTTTATTCATAGACAAATGTGTACCGGTAAATGTTTTAGGAGTTTGAGTTAACCGGTGTTTCATTTTTCTTACGTAGAGGGAGTTCCCAAAATTTTTCACCTTCCGTGCAAGAGACAAGGTGAGGAAATATATGTTAAATGTGCACTCACTTTATTTTAATTACAATCATAAGGCCTGGTGTTTACATGTCAGAACAGTTCCTTTACTTACCTAGTAAAACTTTGTCTTGTTTAAGTTGACAGATCAAAGGTTAAATCACAAATGACAAAACAATTTTGGAATATGGCAAAAACAATTGTGGGCTGGTCCAGATATATTTGTAATTAATAAATGAATAAATACAGTCTTAGAAATAATACGGTCTTAGAAATGATACAGAAAAACAGTAAATCTTCTGAAAGATGGGATTTAGAGGGGGTTTTTAAAAATGCAATAAAAAATTAACACGAATGAAAGAAAAAAAAAACGACACAAGGAAGTAAGGACAGAAGAAAAGGAGGGCTGGATGGAAGGAGAGAAGAAAAGAAAAATGGGATAGAAGGTACAGAAAGAAGGGATAAGAAATATACGAAGGTAAGAAAAACAAAAAGGAGGGAGGTGGGAAGGAAGAACTGATGTACAGAAGGGAGAAAGGAGAAGAAGGAAGGTAGGGAGGAAAAGAGAGGGGAAAATTGGAAGAAAAAAAGAAAGACAGTCGAAGGAAGGAGCAAATGAAGGAAGGATGGTCAAAAGGGAGAGGGGGGGAAGTGAAGGTAAAGGAAAGATAATGAAATGGCAAAGAACTGGAGAGAGTAAGGAAGAGAAGGTAGAGAAAAGTAGGAAGGGAAGAAGGGGGGAAGAAAAGGAAAAAGAAGGCGAGGATGGACTGACAGAGGAACAAGTGAAGGAACAAATGAAGGAAAGAAAGTAGGAAAAGGAAAGAATATGGTGGGAAGAAAGGACACTGGTTGAAAAACAGAAAAGCAAAGGAAGATGAAGAAAATAGAGGGAGGGAGGAAGAAAAGTGAAGGAAAGGAAAGAGAAAGAGCAAGAAAGGAAGGAAGGAATGAATGCTCGGGCCGTTTGGTAGGAAAGTTGAACACTTTGATGCGCCCCCCCCCAAAAAAAAGTTCTTTTTTTTTTTCCCCAGACAGAAATAACGCTATAGTAGAGAAAGTCCTCCCCTCCTGCGCCTCTCTCTGATAGCCTCTCAATCATGGTTGATAATGGCTCCTCCTGACTGTGATAGTTTTCTAAAATGGTTCCACCAAAGCTCATTACTTTAATGAACTTTTTAATTATTTTGCCCATTTGAGAGAGATGACGTCCATTAGCTAGCTGTGATTACCTACATTTACTAAATCTAGCCTGCTATTAGCGCTGTGGGGGGGAGGCGAAGTGGGGTGGTGTTGGGTGGGTAGCGCCGCTTTCTGCTCTCGTACACTCCAAATTTCAAGCAACTTGTTTCTTTTGGTTTGTTTAGTTTTTTTTTTTATAATTTCTTTATTTCTCCAAGTTTCTAGGACAGTTGAACATTTTACATGGCTTGGTTTACACGGTTTTGTGTGTGCTTCCAGTTTGAAGAAGACCGGATCTACAGGCACTTGGAGCCAGCGCTGGCCTTCCAGCTGGAACTGAACCGCATGCGTAACTTTGCGCTGACCGCCATCCCATGCGCGAACCACAAGATGCACCTGTACCTGGGTGCCGCCCGTGTGGAGGTGGGCACCGAGGTCACGGACTACCGCTTCTTTGTGCGAGCGATCATCCGTCACTCAGACCTCGTCACCAAGGTAAACACAAGCACCCTGTAGAAAGAACAAAAAGAATGTTATTCTTGTTATATTCCTCCACTCAAACACAAAAGGGCTTTCTTTCTTTTAATTGGACATTTATGAAAGGAGTCTCCAGTGTCAGCGTCCTGTAATGGTTCTAGGTTTTCTGCCATGGGAAAGACTTCACGCTTTGGGGTTTCTTGGCAGCATGGCGCTTTCTAAATCAGTGTTTGTACCATGTTCAAATGTAACCATAAAGAATTTACACTAGGCCTGTTTTTGACCTTTAGCTAATCACTGTCTGAAGCTAATAAAGCATTCTGATGACACAAAAAAAGCATTTGATTAGACAGAAAAGAATGACCAGAATTACCTACCAAAGTGAGAATGTTCTTCTAGACGTAACCATTGCCTGAATATGTAATGCTAGCATGTTGATGTGGTATTATGTGCTATTTTTTATGTTTCTTGTACTTTTTAGGAAGCCTCTTTCGAGTACCTGCACAACGAGGCTGAGCGACTGCTCTTGGAAGCCATGGATGAGCTGGAGGTGGCCTTCAACAACACCACAGTTCGCACAGACTGCAACCACATCTTCCTCAACTTCGTCCCCACCGTCATCATGGATCCCTCGAAGGTCGCACATCGTCTGTCTTTGCTCAATAAGTCAGTGCTGCTCATAGAAGCCTTTGTTCACTGTGTGCTCTAAGACTGAAACTGTGTGTGTGTGTCAGATCGAGGAGTCGGTACGCTCCATGGTGATGCGTTACGGCAGTCGTCTGTGGAAGCTGCGCGTGCTCCAGGCCGAGCTGAAGATCAACATCCGGCTCACGCCCACAGGCAAACAGATCCCCATCCGCCTCTTCCTGACCAATGAGAGCGGCTACTACCTGGACATCAGTCTGTACAAGGAGGTCACGGACTCTCGCACGGGACAGGTGGGGCCCAATGACCGCCAGGTGGGGCTCACACGTCTCTCTCTCACTCACTCACTCACTCACTCACTCACACACACACACACACACACACACAAGCGCGCACACCCACACATAAACATACACAGTTTAATGGGTTTAACACGAATTTCAGCATTTTTATATTGTTCCACAATATCACAAGACGGTAAAAGTAAGACAAATCATTAAAAATGCCGCACAAGTTTTTGTCTGGATTTCTTCATATATTTTATTTCTACAGCAGATGAGGTAGGTCTCCTAAGCATGTCGTCAGGTCATGAAGTGTCGGTGTTGGAGCAATCAAAAGCAGATTTTTTTTTAATACTTTATGTATTAGTCAACATTTTCAAAACAATTACTTAAACTTCACTGAACGTACAAATAGTGCACACGAATGCACAAATAATTTTATGTGCTGTTTTTGGCTGCTTGACTGATTACTTGATTTTCATACGTTTATTATTATTATTAATTTTATATAAATGTTTTTAGTTATTATATTTATTTATGCGTTCATTATAAATTAAGTTAAACTTCGTAGTTTTCAAATAATGTATGTTTGTTTATTTGTTTACTTATTTATTTTAACTCTCTTTGACCTTCATCTAAAAGCCAGGTGCTCTGTAAATCAGAGTGAATAACATAACTGTTCAAATTACAGTGGACCCTCGGCTCACCAACTTAATTCGGTCCGAGACTCTATTCGCGACCCAGATCAATTTTTCCCATTGAAATGACTGTAAATACAATGAATGTGTTTCAGGCCTCAAAACATGTTCTTCAAGGCAAGGCAAGGCAAGTTTATTTATATAGCACATTTCATACACAAAAGTAATTCAAAGTGCTTTACATAAAAGGAAGTAAAATAATCATAGTAAGACAAAAAGGAGTTTTAAAATGATCACAGTAAGACAAAAAGGAGTTTTAAAATAATCATAAAAACAATGATAACAATAAAACAAAAATTATAAAATGTAAAAGTAATTTATAAAAATAGAGTAATTTAATGGGTAATTTATAAAAAAAAATAATAATAATAATTTAATAGATAATAAATTTAAAATAAATTTAAGACCGAATAAAACAGAATGCAATCAGTTCGAACATAGCACAGTAGTCATTCAGTAAATGCACAGCTAAATAGATGAGTTTTGAGTCTAGATTTAAACGTAGCTAATGTTTCAGCACATTTGATCTCTTCTGGAAGCTGATTCCAACTGCGAGCAGCATAATAGCTAAAAGCAGATTCCCCATGTTTTGTGTGAACCCTTGGTATT
>JAQMCW010000017.1:11999449-12002164 GCA_030068335.1 Chrysichthys cranchii | reverse complement strand
TTGAACGGAAATGCGAAAATTCAGTGATTTTTAATAAAAAAAAACTATCTAAATTGTTTAAGTTAAACGGAAAATTAGTTTATAGTAAAAACAAATGGATAAAAATAACCATTTCATTTATTTGTTTATTATACATTTTATTTTTTCCACGATGACATGGATGACATGGCCTCTCCTGACCACACATCACTGATATATATATATATATATATATGTATATATACTGTTACTTTTGCCACTATTGCCATGCTTTGCATTGCTTTTCAAAACTTATTGTAACACCTAAATATAAATCACAAGCAGACTATAAAACAAATGAGGGTGAACATTTAAATATAATAGTTGGTCAAAGATCTTCATCAGACATTTCGAAGCTGAAAGCATGGCGATACACCATGCTATGTCTCTGCTGCTCTTATTACATGCACAGTAATCAAACAGGAGCTCCCACTGTTTGTTTTTTGGATCCTACTTCATCCCATTAGCACGTGTTAATTGCTGCTAATTGGTCTTAACAAGATGAGATGGGAACCCAGCGGGGCCGGTCTCATTTGCGGAAAACACAATTGATTAACATTTGATAAATAAACCTGTGCAGCACGGGGCCAGCGCATATGGGTTTGTAATTTAGTTCATGAAGTAAGTAAGAGTCTATTATGGTCCATTGTGCACTTAGAGCCTGGGCTTTATAGGCTCTGAAATGTTACAGGCAAACATGTTTCGGATAAAATATCTAAATGTATCTGAAAATGAATAAAAGATAACGGGGCGTGCTGGAATAGGAAAATAATCCATGGTGGAGTTGTGCGATATGGACTGGTGTGACGTTTGGTTATTATTACCACCCAAAGTTGGATATTTACCACGTAAACCTGCGATTTGCTTTGCCGCCAGCACTACTGTCATAGCTGCTATAGAAAATGTTCGAGCCAATCAGAATTGAGGACGCCATCACAGGTGCTTAGCAAGGGAGATATATGAGATATTAATGGTAGAACACAGGAAAGTGTACGAAATACACCAGCTACAACTCTGTCGGGGTTGTTTTTTTTGTCAGGCACTTTTCTCACCATCTCAGTGAAAAGTCTTTCCTTTACATATGATATCATTGTCCATTTTTGCTCTGAAACCATATCTGCGCAAAAGCTAAGCCCTGAAAGACAGAGAGCGTAAAAAAAAGTTACGTTCATAATAATAACGAAACATAAATTTGAGCAAATGTAGGACAAGGACCTAGCTTAAAATTGGCCTCACCAGTTGGTTAACTGTGGATCTAGCTATTTTGAAAGTTTCTACAAACTGATCAGCTAGCATCAGCAGTTTGTTTGCAACATTAGAAAATCATGGATAAGTGAGTTTTCTATCAGAGCTTACTGCAGTCTGCCATGTTGGTTTCTAAATATTTAACTACTAACTATCTGCCTTCTTCTACATACATGAGTTCACAGATACCCAAGATTGTTTATTGTGATTGTTGTGTGATTGACTGGAGAGAGAAAAATACCATCTGTCCCAACCAGCACGCATGACTCGCTAGATTTTGCTCTCTAGGGCTTGCATCAATAAATTAGTGTGGTATTTGAGGTCGAGATTCGGATATGATCTTCTGTGGATAGCGTGAACGCTTTTCTGTTGCATCACTTGTGAATGTGAAACCCTCTGCAGTAGGGTTATACACTGAACAAATAAGGGTTTCCCTAGAAAGATAACTGGAAGTTGGACGTCTTGGAAGTTAGATTAAACCATTGCTTCCTTGATTACGGATTCATTAGAACTCACGTCTTCCCAGGATATTTCAGTTCTTTGAAAGTAACCGTTCTTGATTTCCTGTATTGCTTCAAAATCCTGGTTAATGTGTTCAAATATCATCATCTTCCTTTTCTTCTCGTCATCAGTAGGCTTATCGGGATCTTGTTATGAACATGTGTGTCGAATGTAGCCTTACCACCTCTGGAGCTCCAACATTACAGATATGTGCCTGTAGCCATCTTGAGGCAGAAACCCCAAAGTAAGTATTTACCACAGTTTTGTGTCAGTAACCCTCTGTTTTTGTGGGGTTTTTTGTTTGTTTGAGGTTTTTTTTGTTTGTTTTTTTGCACCATTCACACAAAAGCCCATGCTGGAAGCAACCCGAGAGAACAGCAGAAGCTTAACTATAATCCTTATTGACATGCTCTCTCTCAGACCTGCCAATAGCTCATGGATTTATCTCGCTCGTTGATGTAAAGCGGCCGTGCTCAAGTCTGTGGCCGTATTGTCTTGTTGCTGAAATCACCTACGCATCATACAGAACAAAAAAAAAAACAAAAACAAACAATACAGCTCTACAGAGAACAACTAGCAATTTGCTGAAGCTCCGTGTATGCAGTCAGGCTAATGCAGAAGCTAGAAAATAAATATATATATATATATATATAAACTGGAAAACACAAGAGAACAGAGTAAGCATGAAGAATAAACAGACTTTCTTAAGGCCAGTCCTGGTTTGCTGAAAAGGTTGAGAGCAGGAGCGAGACAGAGACAGAGAGAAAGAGAGAGCGTGCGCGAGAGAGAGAGAGAGTGATGGAGGAGAGAGAAAGAGAGAAGGAAAGATCCCTTGAGACCCAGCGCCTAGAGCATGTTGATGATGGAGATTGATGCATGCACCTTCGCAGACGGCCCAGACGCTGGGTGAAATTAAAAGGCTATTTTGCCGGGTTGTGAAAGGACAGAATG
>JAQMCW010000017.1:11991949-11994449 GCA_030068335.1 Chrysichthys cranchii | reverse complement strand
ACGAATGTCCCAGCGATTCATTTATTTCTGTTTTTATCACAATGCACTTGTAAAAATTCGTTTTAAAGACCCAATATCTCATCTTCATCTTAGTACTTAATACATTATTTCATTTAGTATTTAATATTTATTAAAACAATTAATGTTTATTTACTGAATAGTTGAATTGTAAATTATTATTATTAATTATTATTATTATTATTATTATTATTATTATTATTATTATTATTATTATTAATAATAATAATTATTATTATTATTATTATTAATAATAACAACAATAACAACAACAACAACAATAATAATAATAATAATAATTTATTTATTTTATGAATAATTATAAAGCTTCTTCCAATAATTTTATTACTTTTTTTTTTACATTCTTTGTAATTGGCAATATAAATCATGCTTACAGGGACACTTTAATAATAAAACAAAATACTGCTGTGATTTTATTTTAAATACTCTGCATTCTATCTTCTTTTTGTTACTAAGCACATATAACAATATAATGCTTATCAAAATATGTTAATTTACAACAATAGAGTTGCAAAAGAAGGAATTTTTAAATACCTAAAAAAAAATTATCTTCATCTTAGTAATTAGCAAATTAGTTCATTCATTCATTCGTGCATTTTAAATTTATGTTTAGAAATACTATAATATTATCACACTATATACTATAATTTATATCAATAAAGTTGGAGTTGTTTAGTTTTAGATACCAAGTATCTTATTTTCATTGACGCAAAGTCAAGATACCAACAAAATTTTTGGATATAAATACACACAAGAAAACTTAATATAAGAGCTAATTGGCTAGATGATAGATGAGAAAATAACACCTTTCCTCAAAGATAAATCCTTTTAACACTTTCATCTCATTTTGTTAACATCAGATCACATGATATCCATAAATATAAAAAGTTTTGTTCATTACGTATTTTTTAGTAAGATCATCTTTTAATAAATATATGAAAAGGCATATATATATTTTTTTTTACCTAAATAAAAAAATTGCTTTATAGAAATAAACAGAATGGTAAAACTGACTAGCCAGCATGAGTTTGCCATCAATGCTAACTACTTGTTAACTTTAATAGCATGCCAATGTACAAGGTTCACAGTCTAATCTTATTCATAATCCTGAACCACTGACATCTAATCCATGATGCGAACGCCCTGGTGGTCTGTAATGATACGACTACGTGGCCTATATCATAATGGCGTGCGTACGCGCTGATCAATTGGCATAATGAAGGATAGCATTTCCTATTAAAAGACTCCAGCCGAGTTGTTCGTTTTGTTGACGGCCAGAGAGCAGGTCGATCTGGGCCGCCGAGCTCGTCGATGCGGTGATTGTATCTGAGGAGCCGTAAGCACCTGGGCAGTCAGGCGTGAATTACGAGAAAGGACTGTGTGCTGGAAATTGACAGAATGTGTCGGATGCAGATAAAATGATGCATTATGTGGAGTGTGTGCATGTGTGTGTGTGTGTGTGTGTGGTAGAGCGTAACATAATGCTCATGATTTATCTGTTGCTGCACCAGCATGTTGGAGTTGCACACACAGTTCATCATATTCTGAATGTGTGTGTGTTGGGGGGTTGCATATGCGCACGTGTGTGTTATGGACCGGTTATTATGCAGGTACAATCCAGTATTGCAGGAACTTGGATCTGAGATCCTGGGAGTTTCACAAACCACTGACACAAATGGTGCAAAAAACAAAAAACATCCAGAGACCAGGCAGAAACATGGTCTTCATGAGAAAGGTGACTCAAAGAAGCACTCTTTCCAATCATGGTGAGTAGAAAAGGATCTCAGAAAGCACAACCATATCAAGCCTTGAGGTGGACGAGTGACAACAGCAGAAGACTACATCGGCTTCCTCTCCTGTCAGCCAAGAACGGGAATCTGAGGTTACAGTGTACCCAGGCTTCTCAAAACTAGGAAGATAAAGGTTGGAAAAAGCCCAAGATACGTTTTACCTATCTAGACATAACTGACTAAGTTTCAAGGTTGAATGAAAATGTTATGACATTCCTAATAATGAAATGTCAGATGAATGCAAATCATTATACTTGAAAAGAGTGTCTTTTTTTTTTTATCGATGCCAATTCACAAAAATTTGGTTGTTGCCTTATTGTGCAAATATGGCTAAAAATAGGGGCAGCTAATGCTGCCAGGAGGTTAACACCTAGGAGCTGCTCAACTGTTCAAGATACTGAGTCCGATTTCCTTCTACTTCCAGAAGGGGGGTTGGGGGTGCCAATACTTTTGAAACCAGTGTTTTGCAAGGAAAAAAGAGACCTTGTTAAGTAAATAAGTTGTATTTAAAATATAAATCATACTATTCATTGGCTGTGTAAGTTCACGCTCAAGATATAACATCACCATATATGTATTCGTTTCTGCACATTTTCATTCAGTGCGCCAATACTTTTGGGGCTGACTGTAAGGGATATATAATATAGTATAATTGATGATATTTAAATATA
>JAQMCW010000017.1:11956437-11968141 GCA_030068335.1 Chrysichthys cranchii | reverse complement strand
CACACACACACACACACACACACACACACACACACACACACACACACACACACACACACACACAAAGAGAGAGAGAGCGAGAGAGAGAGAGAGAGAGAGAGAGAGAGAGAGCGCCCCATTAAAGTGTAATTAAATTATGAAGTGATGATATACATCGCAGTGGTGGCACTTGCTTGTCTCGCCGTTATTAGAGCGGAAACTTTGCACACTGAGAATATTACACAGTGCTCATGACTCGCTCTCTCCCCTCGACTTGTCCTACAGATGCTAATGTTCCACCAGAGTGGACACGACGGAGGGGTCTGTGTTGTCGTAGCCCATTGAATTTTGGGTGTTTGTGAATTTACTGTGAAACCGACTCTTCTATATTGTTGAATGTTGTATTTGCTTTTGAGTTCGACTTTTGTGTTAAATACAGTCTCATTAGCTGTC
Organism: Chrysichthys cranchii; assembly: GCA_030068335.1. NCBI lineage: Eukaryota > Metazoa > Chordata > Actinopteri > Siluriformes > Claroteidae > Chrysichthys > Chrysichthys cranchii. The sequence goes on along the minus strand of JAQMCW010000017.1, from coordinate 11,967,709 downwards.
CCCAAAGGTCTTGATTGAAGCTTTTTAGCCAAAGGCAAGACTCAGTTGCACTGATGTTCTAATTTCAGCGCAACAAACATGGAGGATGATTTGTTCATTGTGGAATGTGTACGAGAGGCAATGAAATTATTCCACAAACAATGACAAGACTATACTAAAGACACAAGTCAAGGTCAAGGTAGCAACGAACTGAGAAGGTCGGCCCAGACTCCTGTATCCCTGAGGACACATTCCAAAGACTCCTCCAGGACTATCTCCAGATGTTCCCGAGCCAACTGTGAGATATGAACTCCCAGGGTCTTCATCCAGGGATACGTGCCTGTTACATGTACCTCTAGTGGGAGATGAGCAGGAGGCCTCCTTGTATGGTGCCTGCACCACCTCAAGTCTTTAATTTCCGGAAAGAATATGCAATTTGAGGTAAAAGGACACTTGAGGGTGTTTTTCTTTTTTAAGCTTCCTTACAGGTTTTACTTGGAACCGTATCTGGGGGAAACCCATCTGTTGTAGAAATCTACATGGAAATATTGAAGGATTTACCCAGATGGACAAACTGAAACCATTTAGGGTTTTGGACTTAGCCTTTTCAACTTTTAAAAGGTGTACCCTAGGTTCTGCAGCGGCAACTTATCTTGTTGTCTGCTTTCCCCGCTGGGGGACAGGGTCACAATGAACTGAGGATGTCCCTGACTAGAGATTCCAGTGTCTCCCTGGATGTTTTTTTCAAGCTAATGATGACATGTAATCTTTAGTATGCTCTGGGGTCTCCATCCAATGGAACATGCCTGATATACATACATACATGTAGTTGGAGCCGACCAGAAGGCATCCTTGTACCGTCGCCAAACCACCTCAATTTTTTTTCATTTCTTGAAAGGACAAGCAAATTATGTTAAATGCAGAGTAAAGGGTTTTAGCTGTCTAAGGGATTTTTTTTGGAAGGTTCAATGAAGAAGCCTTAAGGGCTACCCCAGAAAGATAAACTAGAACAGTGCAATATGGACTACATCAATGGTCCCCTACCTTTTTTGTTTTTGTACCAGGGACCAGTTTCAAGTAGGGCAAGTTTTCCATGGACCGGGGGGTGGGGTGGGGTTGGGGGCCAAATTTTGTGATGGAAGAGGGCGGGGCTTCCTCCCCAGCAGCAGCTTACAGCGCTACATTCTCTGAGTCACGTGCAGTACTGTGACGAGAGTGGAATTTTTCAAAAATAAGTTACCCGGGAAACTAATGAAAATAAAATAACTAAAAAATTCAGGAAGGTTATTATTTTTTCCCGGCCCGGTACCAAAAGACCCATGGACCGGTACCGGTCCGTGGCCCGGTGGCTGGGGACCCCTGGACTACATCATATAATCATATAAAGTACCTTGACGAGCTTGTTCATCCTGGAGAGCAAAGGTATGTGTTTGGACTCACCCATATTTGTTAACCCCAAGAGCACATAATATCAAAATATTCTGTCTATAATGCATCCAACCCATACATGTTGGCAAAAAAAGGCTAGACCAAGTTTTTCAAGCACTGCTTCAGTAAAACCCCCTGTAAAAAAAAAAAACATACCTCAAACTACAACACCTTTGACTACTTTCCCAGAACAGCCCTCAAATTGGCCACTTAAATCCTACAGTCTACGCTGATTTCCTCTCTACAGTTGCTCACTTGTTTTGTTCACCTTCTGTATCTGTGTGGTCTTTGTTGCAGGGGAAATTGCTGTTGTATGTCTTCCCTCTTTATGGGGAGCATTATAGTATAAGAAACGCACAGCAAGTGGCATTTAGGTGTGGGGGGGAGGGGGGAATTCAAAAATTTTCCACTGTTCAACAGCTTAAATGACCAGCGGTGTGTGTCAGAGCTGTTTAGAACGTGGAACAATCGATAAGTGGCATAATTGGGGATGATGGGACATGGTAACACACTGTGGTGGGACATGGCCATGTAAACACTCATTATTCCAAAGGAGGCCATCCTAACCAAGTCACGTGGTGGTGAAGGTACAGGTGAAGAGGAAGCACACGGAACAGCAGTAGCAATCTATTATAATCACCTCGCCATTTGCTAAAGGCAAACAGCCTTCTATTCTGTTATTGTGAATGGCGGGCAATTTGGGGCAGTTTGCTGACTTGTTAGTGCACTTACTACATCGTGGTTTTCCTGGTACATATTGGTTCTTCAAAAACAACATTTTCTTGTGCTTCAGTGTGAATCGACTGTTTTTAACCCATGTTTAGTTTTAATGTTGACCGTCGCAGATAATGTTTTCTGGTTGTAGCGTAAAAAAAAAAAGGCTAATTTTGTATTTATGTATTTTGCTGTGGCGAATGGTATTTTTCATCATTCTGTCTCGCCGGGCTATCGTTATCGACCGCTTTTGATGAAGTCTAAATGGCACCTCTTTTAATTCGCCCATGCACCTGTGATTAATTAGTAGATTAAGGAGTATCAGGATCACTCTTTCGAATCAATTCTGCCTAATTACCAGGAAGAGCTCTCCAATAGAGGGATGCCTCATTGACATGCTGATGCCACTCAAACTGATACAAACTTACCACAATTAAGGCAATTACACATGGCTGATGGTACTCAAAATAGAGTAGCGCTTCGAGAGACACTTAGCTCAATGGTACGACCCTTCCCAAAGCAGGAAAGACAGGACAGGGGCTTACTTAGGTTTAGCATCACGCTGTTATTTTTCTATAAAACTCCACATTAGGTGAAACACGGACACCATTGTGATGCCTGACTGCAAGGCTTGCGTTTGACCGAACTTGAGAAAACCTTTTATTTATTTATTTTAGAAGCCTTTTATATAGATGCTGCGGAAAGGAGAACTCCAAGAACTTGGGCTTGAGTACTGGGTGAAAGTGGAGGATGGGATTTTATAGGAATTTTAATGAGGAAAAAACGTGGAACATCAGGTGTGGGGTTTCTTCAAAACTTTCAGAACTTCCGAATTTCATAACTCGTTATTATTTTAGACCAGAAACGAAGGAATTCAAGAAAAGCGATAGTGGAGATCTTAATAACATTTCTTTTGTCAAAAAAAAAAAAAAAATCCTGGTTTTATCTAAAAGAATCTGAGAAGGAAAAGACCAAAGTCGAAAAATGCACTCTGCACACAATGAATCATGGCACTTTGTCCGTGTATTTACACTAAAGCTGGTTACTCATAAGTAGAAACGAGCAACATAATGTGACACAATAATTGAATTTTAGGGAAGCGTTGCTCTGCCTCATGGTGAAATCCAATCGAGTTACACATTGCGCAGAAGCAGATTGATTAGATGTGCCTGCCAATACAATCCCAGGAATTGAAACGTTCATTTTACGGCATGTTATTACTTGCACCAAGACAGCACATGTGAACAATTTCTTCTCCTTGCTCTGTTCTGCTGCTTTAATTTGAGGACTTTGAGGTATTTTATACTGAGGTAATAATATCAATAAGCAACAATATGAGAGCATTTTATCAGTTATCCTGTGCTATTCAGACAAGGTTTCTACTGTGTATTAGAGCTTGGACATGGGTATATTATTTATGAAAGACTAGTGCAATTTAGTCAAATTGTATTTTCCAGACATTTAATTCTTTAGTCTATCAGTATGGCTGGTATAGATAATATTAAATGTTCAGCATTTAGTGAAAGAACAAAATATGACGGGGCATGTTGTACTAAGAGTTAGTGTTACCACCAGAAAGTTGATTATTTTCCAACTTTGCAACTACAACTTTTATAATGTTTTACTGAGCAACACCTTGAACTTTTTATCCATTTAAAGTGACATTTATTGTTATGGAATGCACATGAGTCAAATTAGTCACTGCTATCACCTACACCTTCATTGTTTCTACTTAACAAGACAAAAAAAAAAAAACCCACATTTTTTTTTCATGTTACTAAGAACTAAGAAACCAGAAAGAGTGATATCCTCTGTCCTTACTGATTGTCAGGACAAAGGGCCGAGACTGGAGACTCCTTCCATAAATGTTAAATAGACATCTTCTTCCAGAAAACTTCACCACGTCAGATATTATACTGCAAGTTTTCACGTGTCAAATAACATTATTACAATAACGTTATTTATTTCTTATTAGTTTTAGATCAACGATAAAGACGGTTGAATGAGCGTCTTCGTGTAAAACTGTGATTTGCCTTGCAGCTGGAAAAACCATCAGAGCTGCTTTTTTTTTTTTTTTTTTTTTTTTTAATTATTAAACACTTTTTGTCCACACACAATGGAGAATTCAACAGTGTTGTCCTGGAAAAGACCTCGACATATCTTTGTGAACCAATTATATGGCATTGTATGATTTATTCCAGGTTCTTATGAGAATTTATCAAAGATTTAAAGATTTAAGAATGATTTTAAAGAATGTGGTTGTAAAAAAAACAGTGCGGTTTTGTATTTCTTTCATACCACTAAAAAAAAAAAAAAAAAAACAGTTCATGGTTCTGGCCTGAGATGTTTATATCCTACAAAATAAGATGCAAAGATCAGAGTAACCTCTCTGTATACAACCTTCCGCCATGTTTCAAAATGTATGCCTTCTTATGATAATCTTGCCTTCGTAGTCTAAGACACTGAGAGTTGTCCTTTCATCATACTATCTCATCCTCTTTCTCAGAGAGGAAGCCAGTACGTGGTTCGTCTTTGAAAGTCTCTCTCTCCCAAGGCCCTGTTTACTAGACAATTAATACATTAACCTGCATGCCAAGGAGTTTGACAGAGAGCCCTTGTCACCCTGCTCCCTGCCTCAGAGGGATGAGGAGCACAGACTGGCCTCCATCAATATCCCTGACCTCTGCCTTCATCTTGGCATCCCACAAAAAACGCTCATAACTCTTCCGCACAGCCTTTGCCACTGAAGACAGCCATATTTCCTGGTGAAGTCATGTGACCCCTGGCCCGTGACAGCCCTCCTCCTGAAGGACGCAGTGAGGTCAGTAGCAAAAGATGCAGCATAATAACAGACTGGCAGCTTGTATTCAAAACAAATTTAGATCTAATACATCATATTTCCCTACGTTATGATACCTTACAGTGCCTGGCACAAGCCTGGAGTTAGAATTAAACGCACATTGTTTTCTAAATCATGCATGTACGACTTTATAATGTTTCCCTTATATGTGTTCATAACAAAAATCATTTCAAATAGCAGCCTGGTGTGTGATAATGCATTATAAAGTATGTACAGTATGTGGGAAAGATATTATCCCAGACCCTGAGTTACAGTGAACTACAACATTACGGACCAAATATTATAATGTTGTTTCATGACATTATACACTTGTACTTGATGAAGTGTTATTCACTTAGCCATTATAGCATGTTCAAAAGGATATTTTCATAGTGCAGGTGCAAACAGTGATCAGTGCAAATTCCTGTGCGTTGCTGCGAAATGAACTTAAACCTGCAATTCGCAGCAAAAGAAGAGGAACGCTGAGCAAAACAGTTTTGCTCCACCGTGACAATGCACGTCCTCATACTGCATCAGCAACAGGACAGTGCAAAGTGGGGTTTGAATGCATTTCATATCTTCCTTACATCCTCCTTAAGGTCCACTGAAGGAGGTGCTTCTGATGATGAAGTAAAGGAAGCGGTGCTCACCTGGCAGCCGAAAAACTCCTTCTTTGTGGGAATACAAAAGCTAGATGAATGATACAACAAACTTGTGTCATCTTGCATGGGGACTATGTGGAAAAGTGATGTGTTAAATTTCTCACAGTTACTTCGGTTAAAGCCGTAAAATGTATTTTGCCTTTACTTTTTGATTCTGCGTTGCAGTATGTCATGTAGAACTGAGGAGTCCAATTCATTCCAAGACAGTTTTTGTTTGTTTGTTTGTTTCCTCTTGTTTTCTTGTTGTTGTTTTATCACCTTTCTTTTAGTCATTTTGGCATCCTATGGGTATTCAGTAATATGCATTTCGAAATCCGAGTTCTGAGTTTATACCTGGTTATGACATTATTTTTCTCATTTATTTGTAATGCGGAAACAACACGCTGCATTTTTCTCTCTGGCTTCATATTTAGAGACTTTGGTCTCTTGGACTGAAATGATAAACGAGCTGAAACAGGCTGAGAGTTTTCTCTTCAACACACATATACAGCATGTGCATTAAACAGTATTATAAACATTAAAACCCAAAACACAATAAAGTAAGGATGTGGTTGGTAAAAGTGTCTAGAGATACTTTTTAGAATCTCATATATTATACAATGATGTGATGGGGAATGCAAACTCCAAGACAGTGGCATAAGAAATTAGACATGGGAGAAACACTGTATCCAGAACCCTTTCAAAGAGAATCCAGAAATTTCCCCTGATGTTCAAAATCTCCAAAAATTTCAGGAAACGGGACTGGAAATGGGAGAAAGCCATGGCAGCTGTGGACAGGAGGAATCTCGCCCTTTTGTATCCCAGGCTCAGTCTGCCAGGCACAACAATTACATCCAAGGTTTCATGCCAGCATCAGCCAAGTAAGCAAATTCAGGATTTCATGTTGATTTAACCATGAAAAATACTGGCATTCTTGTCAAATTGTGTACAATGGTGATGGCTCCGTCTTCTCAGATTGCTCAGCCGGGGCAATGGCTAATCACTGAATCAATGCAATCTAACAAGCATTTCAATTCTTATCATCACTTCTGATAAACCTTCGTCATCAAACCGAAATTGAAGGTGTGCTCCAGTCGCTGGTAGAGCTCAACCCTCATCTTGGCCTAATCTACATTGTGGAAATCTTTTTTTCTCCCTCTTGCCATGTGGTCTCGCCTGTCCCATTTAGCTGACTGACTGATTGGAGTGTGATAATGAGCTGTAGGAGGGTTAAATAGACGGACGTATCCGGATGGAGCCGTCACAGAACCCTGCTGTCGCAGGCCATTAAGGACGGAGGGATATGGACGGCTGGAGGGTCCACACTTCTCCAGGGTGGGAGGGGCCATTAGCCAGATTTACTCGTTTAGTTATTCTCGATTAACGCAACCAGGTTGTTTGCAGCCCTGCTCGTTTACAGCACCTGCTGTTCCAGTATGTTTGTTACGTCTAGCGTGGGGTTGTGTAAAAGGGCTCTGGTTTTAAATATCAAAGTTTTACCCAACCCTGAATTTCACAAAATCAGTCCAGAGTGGTCATGGATTCAGTACTAATGCTAAATAGGAAGGACAGAATTTGGTGCAGGGAAAGCGTTGACCAAGCAACACCAAGAAAGGCGAGATCCATGATATAGCTTAGGTTGCATTGAAATCTTAAATATGTGAAACAAATAGATAATATTCACAATATTATCGTAGATTATATTGATTACATACTATATTGAAAAATCCAGTTCAGTGCTCAGTATGGACCAGACCCTGGCAAAGATGCAAAGGAAGCCATTTGGCTGCTTGTTTGCAGGCAGAAATCAGACCTGAGGGCTAATGTGAAAACAACAGATACTCATAAATCAAAGCTGAGGCACTGGGTCAGCTATGAGAGTCAATCAATATGAAAACCTCAGCACAACACAGTGGCTCCTGAGAGCCTTCAGAGAACTCACCTAATCTCATGAGAAATTATGCGTTCAAATGAATAAAGGCGATGTGGTCAGAGTTTGTTCAGTTTCATACAAATGAAATCTTAAGCAATGGAACAAATGTTAAGCTTAACCTTCCATGCACGAGCTTTGAATTTGTTACGTAAACGAACCCACACTTTTTCCACACCTGTTTTCTTACATCTTGAATGTAAGAATTTAATAAAACTAAGACAAAGAAGCAAGATTCTGTTCCCATTTTGTTTGAATGACATCATAACCAAAGATAGATCTGACCCTGACCCTAACCCTAACCCTAACCCTAAGCTTAACCTTTGCAACCATTCGTTCAAATCATCATCACAAAATGTTGAGAATTTCACCGTACAAAACCATATTAGTAGCAATAAGAGCGAGCAATAAGAGCGGTACAACTACTGAGCAGGGCTGCTGTTAGAGAAAATTAATCAAGCAGAGAATGAAGAGTTTGTGTTTGTTTTCTGTTTTACATTCAAATAGATTCTCCAAGATCCTCTTTAAGTCAGCATTAGACACTGTGTAAATAAAAACCCAATGTAAAGAATCTTGAATACAAATGAAGAGATTATAGGGAGGCTTTGGACCTGGACAAATCAATCAAAGGAATTAAAACAATCCTTTTCTTTTACCGCCGGCTGGCAAATGTGTCCGATATTGAAATGTAATTAGCTCATTGGAAAGCGCAAAATGAAATGTTTACCACCACCGACCAGTCATGCATCTCAGAATTGTTTGGCAAACAATAACTTTGACGGGATCTGATTACAATCATATGTAACAGGTCACCTCATATTTTCACTTGCGTGAAAATTGCAATTAGGCTTGGCTCATTTTCACTTGTTGGGAAAGCCAGATAAACAAATCGAGCAAAATAAATCCAGTTAGCTCATTAAGCAAGGGAAAGCGTAATGCTACTGAGCACGAGATTTAAGAAATAATAATAAATAAAGCATCATTAAAAGGATTACATATCAAAAAGAATGTAATACTGTACCACTGTAGCATGTCCTAAAGGATCGAACACTGAATCAAACGCAGGAGGTGACCACATCTCTCTCCGTGTGACCTCCTGGACCATTAGCAGCATTAGCCGTTTCATGCTGTGGTCACACGGTGGGCTCACATGGGCTCAAATTGGGCCAGGAAATCATGCAGCAGCTACATCTATTAGTGTCCCACACCTCTGGCACTTCGATGTGGGCACAGTGTGCAGTAATTGGACATGGGCACCTTTGAGTTCATCTGTCTCTCACTCTCTCTTGACCTGGTCAAAGGTGCCCCCTCTGAATCCAGGGCAAAGGTAGAAATTGGTAGGAAGTGAGAAGATGGACCGATAATGTTTTTTTTGGTTTTTTTTGTGCAAGAAATGTTTCATAGTAAGTAGCACAGCTTGAGAAGGTTCGATACACTATAGGCTTTGATAACATTTGAAATGTTTTCATTTGGCATTTGATGGAATTTTAACTTCCTCTGTTTGGGATTTATGCATTCATTTTATTTTTTACTTCAGGCAATTATTTATTCAGCCAATCATGTGGATGCAGGTCAAACGCTTCAGTTCACATCACGTCACGTCACGTCACGTCACGTGTTCATATCAAACATTAGAATGGGGGAGGAGAAAAAAAGTGTGATCTCTGTAGCTTTAACCGTGGCATTGTTGTTGGTGCCAGACAGGTTGGTTAGAGATTTTCACTCACACCAGTCTCTAGAGTTTACCCAGGATTGTTCCACAGAATAGTGAGGAGCAGTTGTGCAGGTGGAAATGATTAAGGTAAAGGTAACAAAAATAGCAACTCTTTACAACTGTGGTGAGCAGGAAAATATCGCCGAACGAGTATGATATGGAATCTTGAGATGGATAAGAAGACCGCATCGGGTTCCAGTCCTGTCAGCTACAGAGGGCAGAATCTAACTGAAATAATAATAATAATAATAATAATAATAATAATAATAATAATAATAATATTTTAAATACCTGGAAGGATTTACATCTGTTTCTCATGCACCCTCCAATCATATTAGTCCTACTTATATATGCTTGTCATAACACCCAAATCAATACCTACACACACATGTAGTAATCCTCGAATCACTAGGTGTCACATTTTTCTCTTATCACATCTCCAACACTGACATTTAGGTAGACTAAAATACGTAACACATAGCTGAATCTGAGAAAATCTCAGAAAGGTTTGCTGGCGTTTTTAGTCCAAAGCTGGCGGAGAATGTTAAACAGCACAGGGGAGGAGATCGATAACGGTGACACGTTTCCGTGTACAGCCGACAGATGAGCTATTATGGAGGAATCATGATATATGCCACGAGAGGACGGAGTGGCAGGCAGGGGCAGAGAAAGGGACAGGGATGGATGGACAAAGGACAAATCTGCCAGCCTTCGGCACTCACTGTATCTCTTTAAACAAGAGCAATAATGTATTCCAAACCTGTATGCGGGTTTCATATTAATAATATTATCTATTAAAAAGTATTTGATTCATATTAATATAATCCTGAGACAAATATCAGGAAATAATGAGTACACAGATATATACATACATATACACAATAATACTGCACTAATATCCAGTGATCTATTGGGAGATGTCTTTTCTAAATGTATATATTCACACACTTCAGCTCTAACCTCTCAGGCCACAGTGCTGTTATGGTAGCTGCGTGTGTATATATGTGTGTGTGTGTGTGTGTGTGTGTGTGTGGCAGAGTCTCTGTTATGACTATTGACCATGTCTTTCATCGATTTGTCAAACACTCCAACACCATCAGCCTACACTGCACCTGCAGTCCCATTGGATCCTTTTGCACCCAGCAGAGCTGCGGTTTACTCATCCTGCCACCGTATTGGATTAAATTACACCCTGTTTAGTCAATTAGCATACATTTTGCTATAGCACAGCTAGCATGAAAACACCCCTGGGCTAAGAAATGTGATTTATCAGTGGTTAATTTCGAATAAATGGAGAATTCCTATGACATAAACTGCATCAATCAAATTTGTTATTGAAATCATAAACATGACAGGGTGTCCAGTTATGGGAAAACAATCAACACCAGGATGGTGAAGCAACATCCCACACCGTTTTATTTCTCTCGAGTCCTAAGCACTGAAATCTTAACTAACCCTTAAAGCAACCCTCTTAAATCTTAACAGCTACAGTGTCTTTGTACTCTTGTGAAGTGTTGTTTACTGTTACATTTAGCGTCAAAACTACCGCTCAGACTACGGCTCATGGACAGCGAGGTGTAAAAGCACATGATCTAAATACTAATCAAACATCATTTACGGTGCACACCGGTCACCCTCCGCCAGAGCTTCTGGCTCTTTGCCATGGCAACCACCGTTTCATTTCAGAGGTGTCATGCTGCATTACCGTCTAATCGTCACACACGCACACACACACACACACACACACACGCGCACGCATGCACACACACACTCTTATATTGTGCTCTGTACTCCATGGCTTGCATGCTTGGAAAACTTTGAATACGACTGAATTTCACAACAGCTGTTAGTCTTTAAGCCTCAGAGATAAATGAAATGATTAATATTTAAGCAAGCATATACTCTTATATGTTATATGCTATCAAATATACCTAAATTTATCAAAACAACAAGAGATAGATAGATAGATAGATAGATAGATAGATAGATAGATAGATAGATAGATAGATAGATAGATAGATAGATAG
>JAQMCW010000017.1:11914900-11936852 GCA_030068335.1 Chrysichthys cranchii | reverse complement strand
ATTCTTATGTTATGTGAAATTAGTTAACTATAGGATGTAGCGCAAATGCGCATGCGCGAGTGAACGAATCACTCGTATGAGACGACTCGTTCTTCCCGAGTCACATTAAAGATTCGTTCAAAATGAACAAATCGTTCAAGAACGACCCATCACTAACGCACTCACATCATCTCCAAAATCACTTACAGCACCTTTCAACAGAAAAATCTAGCACTTTCCAAAAACTAAACCAAAATGCTCTGCACTGCTATTACAGTGTTTTGCATCATTTCTCCATGCTGAAGAATTTTGCTGTGACGTACCAAAAACATGCCTATTTTATGCGATACTGAGTAAAATTGCTGGTTGTTCAAATCTGTGTCACAGGAAGAGCAGAATTTGGCTCCTCTGTCTACTCTGCTGAACGTAGTCGACACCGAGCGAAGCTTTGGAAACCACTGTTTCAACCAGAGCCGCTACGAAGACGCCAAACACAGATACAAGCAGGTGGGCTTAGGAATTCAGGGTTTGTTTTATACAGTAACTAATTGTAGAACCTTGTGTGTGTACGTCTATGTCTGTGTACGTCTATGTCTGTGTGTCAAGGAGGACTCAGGAAGGCGGCAGGTGAATTTTTCTCTCGCGCCTCAGGCTCCCTTTATTTTTTCGGCTGTGCTTTTCAAAACAAGACCAAATAAAAAATACCACTTCGATTTCACTTCAAACTAGATCATGTTGTGTGTGTGAATTTAGGAGGGCAAAAATATAAGTGAGTTATGTGAGGTGTTTTTGTTTGTTTAAACTTTTTTAGCAGTATCTAAATACAAATGCTTCTTTTCTTTGTTGCTGTAGGCCATGACATTGCTAAGGAACCGCGATCCAGGGGACGTAGACGAGAGGAGACGTGTAACGGAGGCTAGCCTGCCCTTTCTGCTCAATCTGTCTCTCACCTACCTCCGCCTGGAGAGACCTCAGAGAGCCTTGCAGTTTGGCCAGAGGGCTCTGGAAATCAGCCCTGATAACACCAAAGCGCTGTTCCGCTGCGGTCAGGTCAGCGACTCGGCCGCATCCCTTCCCCTTCAAATTATTACTTGATGAGTCATGGGCAACTGGTTAGCTGATTGTTTTTTGTCAGTTGCCCAACACACATTAGAGCCAGTAAGAAAATGCTGAGATGTCATATACGTACACTACCAAACACATTTAGACAGAGAAGATACAGTGTCGTCTACAATCATTGGAACACCTTGTAAATATTAGTTTAAAAAGGTTCGAAAAATGTAGTTTATTCTCACTCTGAAAAAAATGAGGGGGGAAAGGCAGGCTTTAATGGAAATAAATTTATTCAGAGAAAGCCAAATTCACTAAACAGAACAAAGAACATTTCTGCAAAAACACATGCCACAATTATTGGGACGCCTGGAAACGCTTGTGAGCACGATGTAGCCGAAGCATGTTTCCCATTTAAATTGCACATTTTTTTAAGTTGATTGGAGTGTGTAGGAACTTTTCTAGCTGTAATCCGTGACTTCCTGATTTACCAGGGTACAAATATGAGGTGACGAAGAGGCCAAAATCCCTTAGTCTATAAATGTGGACGGCACTGTATACGTCATTGTCAAAGGCATTTTGAATAAGGCTGACATGCAAATAGTGAAATTGATTCGTTTCTGAATCAGATTTTACTTTAATAAGTAGTTCTTATTTCTTATTGCGCAAAATTGTCAAAATGAAGAAATCTATTTCTGGGAGCTGCTGTGTGTGTATTTAAAAGTGGTCTTGACTAATTCAACGTATCAGGTCAGTCACTGATTATCAGTAATTTTGTGTGGTCAGCAATCAGTGACGAATAATTTTAAACTTGCCAAGTGGTATTACTGATGTGATTTTCTGTTTCTCATAGAACATGATGTTCTGATAAATCTCGCAAAGAAATTAGGATTTTTTTTTCAGTTCAGAGATTTCTGAATTTCTTTTTTGTGACGGCTGTCTTCTAAACAAAGAAACAAAAAAATTCACAGCATCACAAATGGAAAAATGTGGCCTTTTTTAATCCAATCTCGCTGACCCTAACCTGCGAAACCCGCAAGTCTAAATGGTTAATAAGCCGCTCTCTCCTGTGTGCACCGCTGTCTATCATTATGTGATGTGACCTGCTCAAACAGTTTCAACCAAGCAGAAAATAGGACTTTTTTGGGAGCATTTAGTTATAATTAAGTCATTATTATGGATATGATTCTTGAATCTGTTGTTGGTAAATGCTTATTTAATCACCTCATATGTTTAAAATGTATTTTTATTTCTCTTCTGTGTTCTCCAGGCATACTTGGAGATGAACGACTACGAGAAGGCACAAGATTACCTCACCATGGCTCAGGCCAGGAAGCCGTTCGACACCGACATCAACAACATGCTAAGAAAGCTGGCAAAGTGAGTCGGATTATGCTGCATGTTGCTGTTTAGTCTGATCAGTGTTGAGAGGAAGTCTAAACCTTTTGTGCACGCTTGCAGTTGTTACAAGGAAGATCTGGACAAGGAAAAACACATGTGCTCCAAAATGTTTTCTGCACTCAAATCTGAGAAGTAAACAGTAAGTAGGCACATCTTTACTAAATAACCACATTTTATTTAATAACCCAACACAAGGGGGCAGTGTGAGTGCAAATGTAGCGTCAATCCTGAACAACCCCCCCCACCCCCCACACACAGGGTTGATCTGTAAATATCTTTTGCAATCATTTTTACTCACACTTCTGTTTTTCAGTGGTTCCATGCCAGTGGGATTGAAGAAATAAAATTATGGACTGAACTTCACAACATAATATTGTTGATATCACAACATAAAATCGATGTTATAATAGAAAGTTCACTTGTGTACAACCCATTATTGATTTATACACAACTGGTTAATTTCTTAGTTATCGTTGCAGTGTTACCTGTTGATTCAGCAATTTGGTAAAGTGCTTATGTTTGAAAGTGTTTTGTTTTTTTTAACTATGTATACAAATTCATTGATTTCCTGCATATTTTGGAGTTTTGCACTTGGTTGTTGGATTATTAGATTATGTTGTGTTTTTCATGTCAGTCTTTGAATACATGCGTTTTCTGTCTAATTTTGTAAACATGCCTCCTTTTTCTACGCACACTTTCTCATTGTGCGTTTACACAGGCCTTCTTCTGTTTTCCATTCTGTTTTTCTGGCAGGTCTTGTACCCGGTTTACTCGCTGTTTGACAGCAAGTAATCTCCGAGCATAAAAGAGAAAATATACGGCTCTGGGCGGTCACTGGTACAGTGCATTATCACATCATAGAGCCAATTATCATCGCTGTTTTAAGGGCTATAAACCTTTTAGTAATTGCTTCAAGCTGAGCCACTGCTTGTTCGGTGCACTCGAGTTATGAATGGTTCTCGAGAGAAAGGATGGTCCTCAGTCTGTGAGATTTGTGCTCATTCAGCCACAAGTTAGTAAGGTCAAGCACTGATGTTGAGTGAGGAGGTCTGGGGTGCAGTCGGCGTTCCAGTTCATCCCAAAGGTGTTCAGTGGCATTGAGGTTAGGAATCTGTCCAAGAAACCTGAGATCTTACCTTAGCAAACCATGTCTTCATGGAGCTGGCTTTGTGCACAGGCGCATTATCATGCTGGAACAGGGTTGGACCTCTTGGTTCCAGAGAAAGGAAATTGTAATGCTACAGCATTCAGAAACATTCTAGGCAATTCTGTGCTTCAACCATTGTGGCAACAATTGGGGAAAGAACCACATATAGGTGTGATGAGCAGGTGTCCACAAACTTTTGATTACCTCCACACTGTCAGATTCTGATTGGTGTTGATAAATTTTTTTATGACAGCAGCTCTGAGGTTAGTGCAGACAAATCACAGGTTTATATTATTATATTTGTTTTACATTTATCATTTTTTGAGGAAGAGATCATTCATAGGGAGTGTGTCTTTAACACTATGATGGATATGGTGATGTTTTCTGTAAGGATGTATTTACAAATTGAAGTACAGAACACGGTGTTTGTTCAGCCTGACTAGCAGAGGCATCATAGTGTTAGAACATTCTGCGTGCGAACTTGAAGGTGATAGCATCTTAAAATGGAGAAACAAGATAACACGAGGCGTCTCAGCTAAGCCCTAGCATGTCCCCTAAAAAGAGAAAAGGTTTGTGTATTCAATCTGATGAACATCCACAGGAAGGATTGATCTGATAAAATGGGGCTGCATGTCATCTACACACACATGCACGGACAGATTTAGCAAGGCCACCCATCAATATAGATGCTATCACAGCCAGAGTCTGAATGCAAGACTACTGTCGGTCTTGGACTGGACAGAACCTGGCTAGGAGGGTCCAATTTTCAGAGGTCTATACTTGTTACATGTACATCATGTCAAGAAACTCCACAAGGTCCAGACGCGCCCATGTGCGTGGTGCAGTGTGCCACGTGCCGGTGAGTTCATTTGGTGCAAATGCAGGTGGGGGAAGAGCGAAGAGGAAATAAAAATCGTAGCTCTTAAATCTGTTCGGTGTGGCAGTTAATATGATTCATGCACCAATAACTTCAGCAAACGCTGCTTTCCATTTACTCCCTCATCTCCGGCCTGGCAGATCAATGCCCTATTCATATCATCGCCACTGACAGCAGGAGCCTGGCCTTTTCTTTCCCTTTAGCTTTATGAAAGACATTTTTCTCACTTCCTCCCCTTAAGGTTTTTTTTTTTTTTGCAGCTTTTATACTGTACAAAAGGTATGTTTTGACTTCTCTCTCTCTTTTCTTAAATCTGATTAAACACACTCCCCAGTCTAGAGTAGCACCAGGCTAAATTTTAGAATAGTCATCCCTTGATGGAATTTTTTTTTTGCCTCACAATGGGATCATTTCTCATCTTATCTCCTAGAATGGCAGAATCTCGGGCTCAGTCTTCATTTATTTTGATGGAGACAGAAATGTGTGAGGAACTCACAAAAAGAGCTTTACCTAATGATTTGTGTACCAAAAAGATTTTTTTTTTCAAGGACTTTTAGGGAACATTTGAGAGTGCTGATGGTTTAATGGGATATGCAGAGGCACCTAGTAGGGCACAGTGACTCTTTTGTTAACGGTGGCTAAAAGTCCTAGCTGCAAGCCTGTTTATCCTGGCCTGTAGGATGCTCCATGATGCATTTACAGGCCCATGGTAAATTCAGGATGAATAGGTGAATGAGTAGTTGGTTGTATTTGATTTAATTTTAAGAAAATTCTCATCTTCAAAAAAGTAAGTTCAAAGCCCTAGCATATGAGGGGTGGACAAGACAATTTCATGCTAACAACATAAATGATAAATTGCACATTCCACCCTATACTTTTACTAACCAAAGAGCCCAGGGCTGCACCCACTTTTTTTTTTTTTTGTAAAATTGGTGATGTTCTCAACTTTGCATGAAGCAAAAGTAACCGCTACCAGAAGCAAATGTTCTTTTCAATTCTGTGAATTGCTTTTTCCACCAGGTGAATTTTACTCATATATAATGTACTGTATATAATATAGTATATTAGTAGCAATATGAATAATATATAAAGTTCAGGCTTTTTAGGTATAGGAAAATCTAGGAACAGTGTGTACTTAAAACTATAATGAACAAAAACACCCATCATTAATATCTATATTTCCTTGAAACATCAAGTTTTTTATTCCTGTGTTGATGACATCCATCATTCTTCTAAGGGCTTATCTAACAAACTCCATATGATCTAATAAAGCATTTGATAATCTGGTGAGTGAGCAGCCTGAAAAGGATATGGTTGGGGGGAACTGAAAGGCATTCCTAGTTTATTGATCCCTAGCTATTGATCCCAAAAGAAAAATGTGTTTAAAAAACCCTTACTACTTTTACAGTCTCCACTTCTACAATGCTATAAAGAAAAAAAAAACAAAAAACAGTCCAGCCAAGTGGCTGCTCCGCTAAAGAGCCAGCTACCCAAGATAGTTCTAACCATGCAGTGGAGACCATTGCATGGACAAGTCTTTCAGCAAAACCCTCAATTTACTTAAAGTGAAGCTAAATCTTGAATTCTGTATCCAGTCAAATTTCATTATTTTAAAATAACGAAGAGATTTTAAGGCAGATTGTTATTAAACAGAGATTGAAGTTTATTTATTTGCCTGAATTAAAGGTTGAGCTTAATCACTGCACTTTAGCCATTGTGTTTATGAAATCCTGCTAGTTAAACGAAAGTGCCATTTTTCTTTTTTCAAGAGTGTGTTAGCATGGAAGCAATGTGCGTCTGATGCTATCTCCATCTCCATGAAGATTAAATAGCTGGGAGACATCACTGCCATCTTAAGCAGGTTTTGGCAGGTTGCTTTTCTTTAATCTTCCCCCTACATTGAGCTGTATTTCTTTGTGGTTGGTTTCTTTTTTATTATTCTTTGTTTATGTTGTTGTCGTCTTCATGTCTGAGCTTTTTGCATAACTTCATGGTCCTAGCTGCTCCTGTTTAGGAGAGGTCTTTACAGTGGCTCTTGGAGTTGAAAACCTTGTCTGCTGTCAGCGCACAAACTTTGAGGCAGCCCATGTTTGTTTAATTTCATATTATAATTCCTTAAGAAACCACTCTGCACTCTTGAAGAACAAGGACTGATGTTATGTGGGCGCCTTGGCTTTTGCCAAAAATGATGCTGTTTTCTCCTCTTCTGTTTTCCCCTCCTGTACTGTGTGGAAGACAAGAATCAGAGCTCTGTGCGTATAAGCCAAATGTTTATGGTAAAAATGACCAGCAAATGTAACAAAGGCACATAAAATGAGAAGGAGTTAAAGGGATGGTGAAATGGACAGAATGTTTATATTGGATATTTAAAATCGAGAGAATGGACTGTGAAATTGAGAAAATAATAAATGAAATAGTTGTGTGATGTGGCTTGATATGTAGCTGTGTTACCACCCTGGATTTATTATTATTTTTTAACTATATATAACTAGATCTTTTCATCTGTCCTGATTTTATAAAGTGCTGACACTGGAGACTCCTTCCTTAAATTTTAATCAAACATGTCCTTGCAGAAGGCTTCATAAGAATCAATTTTTTGTAATCTGTTTGTTATTAGCCTTCGATAAGACCATGTCCTACAATTTCCTCTGTAAGCTGTTAGCAGTGTTATATTAAATCAACACACTAACGCATACCTGTGATTTGAATTACAGCCACAAATACTGTCAGAACTGTTGTTGCAGAAAATTACTTTCTGAGCATTCAAAAGCCCTGCGATTGTTTTTATTTAATTCATATTTATGTCTCCCTCCTTGTACTTGAACCTGAAGGCTCAAAATTTTAAAACTGCAATTCAAAGCTGGATCCAGAATAGGCAGGTAGGCGATTGTCCAAACACAATATTTGTTATGGTGCAGGAAAGCTAGGTCATGGAATAGCATAATATTTGGGTAAGAAAATTCAGAATCTGTTTGCTCATGAAGACTGCTCTCCCTACTTCTTTGACTCTTCAGGGCATTGGTTAAATTAATCTTTTATTGTTAGTTGACACCTCTCATACATAATATATCTCTAGTAGCTCTACCTACTACACCCTACACCAATTTGATTTCCCACTACAGCTGCAACACATATTTGGAACTTACTTATTGCCTGTCTTCAGATTTTCCCTGGAAACATGACTGGATTGGTGCCAGCAAGATACCACTTGAGTCCTCTAGCCATCTATGCTGTATTAATAGGACTTGTTAGGTCCACAAGACTTGCTGGTAACCCGAGCTGGGGTGGGGAAGCACTTGAGTTAGGGCTGCCCAATTCATTTTTAATTAGACAATAAACCCATCTTCCATCCCAGCTGTTTTCCAAGTGCAGATGATTTGCTCCCAGGTGTGTGGGACAAATGCAACTTCCCATTTGCTTGATTGTTGCTTGCTGATTCAGATTCAAGGTTGATTTCAGCAAACTTTCTTCTAGCTTCTATTTCAGGGCAGGCTAGAAATCCATTAATTTTCAATGATTTTTGTGTTTGAAGAACCAAAGAACCAGAGGCATGCACAAGCATCGGATCTCTTGGACCCTTGGACATTCATCTTTAAAATAAGTTGGTACTAATGTAACATACATATGACTTTCCATCAAGTGTCCATTCAGCATGTCTGCCACTTGTGCATGAATGACATTACTCACCCTTCTTGTCTGTAACTATAAGAGTGTCTGTCTCTTGGCTGAAACCTAATCAGAGCACAACAAACCAGCACCCACAGTGTCAAGTGAGCATGTGTAAGCATATTTGATGCCGAAAATCTTGGCTCCTCCGTTTCCCAAGAGGGAGTCGATTCTGTGATGCCAACAAGCCATGGGAAAGCATGGGACTATTATGTCCTTAAGGATTGCAAAGCATCTTGACAATGCACCTCAAACTGGCCTTCACTTGAGAACAGCTATGATGGTCCAGACAGTTGGGATCAGATGGCTGAGATAAAACCTCAAAGGGGAATTCCATCCAACCATTCAGTGGTAAAAATGTGGGGATTTAAAAAAAAAACAAAAAAAAAAACAGGCAAAAACACTTGCTCAGTTTTTATTCATGTTTTTATTTGACATGAGCAGTTGCCTTCTCGCCATAAAAAAAAAACAAAACATTCTGGATTCCATAGGTTTAAATGCATGCCTTATTTCATGGACTGCTCGGTTTAAGTAGAACACTTTACATGGAGCAAATCGGGCTTGTAGTCCTCAGCCGTTTATTTTCATAAAGTGTTTGCTTTCCTTGGCATTGCACACTGTGCTCATAATTCTGGATGAGGCTAAGAGGGTACTGAATTTACTCCAGTGCCAGAGAACCAAAGGCGTGCTAACTGGGCCTCCTGGGTTCCTGGCTAATGGTTATATTGGGAATATTCATGATGGCTATTCTATGCGCTCATCCACAAATAGTGCTGATACTGTCACTCTACATTCATGAGCTCTGGAGTGTTTCTGTGAACAACCTTTATTTTACTTTGAGTTTTCTGTTGTATAAGTAAGGTTTGCTTGTATTTTATCTTGAATATCCACTGTCTTGAAATTTAAGGTATACATTCTTCTTGTGAATTTGAAGCATTGGCTGCTCATGATGGTATGAAATGCGTGTTTTCATTATCTACTGTTATGAGAGCATTATAAAGAGAGCATGACAAGTTAACATAATCAAATTATGCCAGCCAAAAAGCTATGTGCTATGTCCAAAACCACACAGCCTTTGGATTTCAGTGGAACTTGTACTGGCTACATCATTATTTATTTAAAAAACGTTAATACGCCAACATTGACGACTTCGCCAAATCTGCCATTTCCATTCATGTTTTCCTGTGTGAAAATTGTAAATTTTCATAAAAACAAGTGCATGTTGTTTACAAGAAGTAGCCTCTATGGTTAGAGGGTTTCTCATGTTCTTTTTCCCACCAGTTCAAACAAGCCATTCCTCTGTTTATGCATGAATGATTCTGATTTGTCCTACAACCTCCTGACTATCATAGGAGAAGGCTCAAATTAGGGAATGAATGTATGCATAACAAGGGCACTCCAGGGCCACACATATCAAGTTTAGATTGAGAATAGAGAGGCATCGTGGCACAGGCGCTGCTGTCCTCACATTCAATCCACACTGGGGGAATGCCAGTAGGTACTAATGGGGGCAGATGGCATAGATGGCATACTAATGGCATAGAGCTGAGGCTGAACCTTCAGGGTCATGTTTGGGACGAGAGGGAGAATTCATATGGAAATGACACTGGTGCTGCCACACAAAAAAGAGACAAGGCTAATGGAACTGGTGAAATCAGAGTCGACTCATTTCTGGGAGCGTTTTTGTGGAAGTATATCTCTGAGGGGGGAAAAAGGAGTTGTGGTACTTTAACACATAAAACAAATCAGTAGCATTGTTTGGAAAGTCTCATGGAAAGTTTTTTTTTTTCTTCCCTCGTACCACAGAGAGAATCTTAAACGCTGCTTGGTTCATGGCCACTAGATGGGAACAGCAGGCTTCTGTACTCTGGATTAGCCACTTTATTAACACCACCTACCATGTACATATAGGTCACACTGCATATACAGTTACTTACTTATTGCTTTAAAAAAAACTATCATAGTTAGGTTGGTGTAGTTTTTAACTGTTTATACAAGCACCACTCACCAAACTGAGCTTTAGTAAGAAAGGCCCACCACTTAAAAAATAACGGTTCTTTTCTTCTGCTGGAAAAGAGCAGCTAACAAAGTTTTTTTTTTAAGTATCTGCACTTGTCTTGATTTTACTTGAATTTTCAAATATGACCACTACATTTCTCTGTAATCATATCTGTGTAAAGACCTAAGGTGGCTTTTTAGCATTTACCTTGAAAGGAGTGTTGTCTGAATCCAAATTTCTAACAAATTTTAATCTTCATCTGATTTACTCAATAATACCAAGACCGCCTATCTCTCACTACTTTCTTTGCTACTACCGGTATGTACACTTCATATTTATAAAGGCTGTGTGTATTGTGAAAGCTCTCTGTTAGCAGGTCATTTTTATTAACAGTTATCATGCTGGCTACTAGTTAGTGGTAGTTCAGTGGTTAAGACGTTGGCCTACTGATCAGAAGGTTGGGAGTTTGAATCCAAGCACCACCAAGCTGCCTCTGCTAGGCCCTTGAGCAAGGCCCTTAACCCTCAATTGCTCAGTTGTATAAAAATGAGATAAATGTAAGTCTCTCTGGATAAGAGCGTCTGCCAAATGACGTTAACGTAATGTAATAGTTTCAGAAATGAGGAATGAAGCTGTTGCTCATTGACCTTAGGGAATATTTTCCACGTCCCACGACTTTCAGAAATAAATACTTTTATTGATTTTTATTATTTTTTGTACATAATTTGTATCTTTTAGTATGTATGTTTTGCCTGGTAAGCCACTTGTGGTCTAGCTTCTAATTAGCATGGAAAGATTTGAAGTAATATCAGTGATATTACGATTATGCTGCTGTATATTCATCTTCTCAAGTGATGTATGAAAGAGTTATCCTTGAAGGCACCACATTTATCCATTTTGGTAAAAAATAAAATATATAAATAAAATCCTGAGAGCGAAGGAACGTAGGAAAACCCAAGCTAAGGCTAACTAATCAGTAGGTTCTTTGCTAATCCCTCAGCCATTAGCTAACATGCTAACTGACTTTCTTCGTGACGAGACCCCGATTTCCACTTAGCAACTAAACTGAGAAGTCCAAAAAACCTTCCGTGTACTTTAACTTTCATTCCTAAAGTAATTTTAAGGCGTTATAGGTTGTTTTTCTGCCATAATTTTGTTTTAACGAAGTGAAAACTTGGACGCTGTACTACAGTACAGTAGTATTGTAGCTGTGACCTTGAGGATATCAGTTTGTGATAGGCTAATAATCTGATTCACTGACATAAAGTTCAGTGTTCAACATGAATTCCGTGTTGTGAATGTATTTTTTGTGAGGTTTAATTAAAGGACGAGATGTATATTGAGTTTAACTTTATTTTTGGACAATAGTTCAAGCACGCCTCCATCGTGCATTCGTTCCACTCATTCACTCACATGCACGCGCGCGCGCGCTCGCCCAGCTCTATTTACTCTGGAATATCATTGGCCATACAAGCGGATTCTCTCTCAGGGCGATTGTAAGCATTCGGTATTTTGGCTGAGAGCCGCGGGCGAGGAGGAGTCAGTCGCTCCCGCCCAGCTCACCAGGACACAGCGAGAGAGAAAAAGGCCAAGTTCAGTCTGAGAGAGAGAGAGCTCCGCCGAGAGAACCTTGCATGCACTCCGGGTTTTTTTTTTTTTTTAAATCCAGGCTGCGACAGCACGAGACGAGACGGGACACGCGCGCGCATTTCTGGTCAGGGAAGAAGTTTGACACGCGCACGCGGTTTACTTTCAGTTTGCCAGCGCACGCGCGGGACGTTGGTCGGACAACTTGAGTTTAGGATGAAGAGTGAAGCAGGAAATGTCATTTGCAAAGATTAAGACCACGCACAGTCCAAAGCACGCCGTGCATATCCAGGTTCATTTCCTAATATGCCAGGATTAAAGCAAGTCCTCTTTGCTGTCCAGTGTTTGTGACATGGAGAACTTCATGGAGGTGCTTGCCCGCTAATGACGCTTCGTGGGATTTTTAAATTCCGTGCCATCACCATGGCACGTCATGGGACGCTTACGGTACTCCTGTGCCAACTAGTGACCGCCGGGTTCTCGCTGGAGATCGGAGGTTATGATGATGAGTGGGGCAAGCCGGCAAAATGCGAACCGATCACCATCCCCATGTGCCAGGGAATCGGCTACAACATGACACGGATGCCCAATTTCGTGAAATATGATAGTCAAGAGGAGGCGAGGATAAAACTCAGTGAATTCGCTCCACTGGTGGAATACGGCTGCGACGTGCACCTCCGCTTCTTTCTGTGTTCCCTCTATGTGCCCATGTGTACGGACAAGGTGTCCAACACCATCCCAGCGTGCCGGCCTATGTGCGAGCAAGCGAGGCAGAAATGCTCTCCAATTATGGAGAAATTCAGTTTCAGCTGGCCGGATTCATTGGACTGTTCTAAGCTGCCAACCAATAATGACCCTAATTCGCTGTGCATTGAGGCTCCAGAGAATGACACGGTGCCTGAGACTAAGAAAGGAGAGGGCATGCTGCCCATGCCCTCCAGACCCAGGCAGTCCGGCAGTGGGCATGGACAATCATCTGGGAATTGTGAGAACCTGGAGAAGTTCCAGTACGTGGAGAGGAGCAAGTCGTGTGCGCCACGATGCACCCCCACTGTGGACGTGTTCTGGTCCAGGCAAGACAAGGACTTTGCTTTCATCTGGATGGTCGTGTGGTCAACTCTTTGCTTTGTCTCGACTGCATTCACAGTCCTCACCTTCCTCCTGGACCCACGGCGTTTCCAGTACCCTGAGAGGCCTATTATCTTCCTCTCCATGTGCTACAACGTCTACTCAGTGGCTTTCATCATCCGCTCTGTGGCAGGAGCTGAGAACATTGCCTGCGACAGGGAAAATGGGCAGCTTTATGTCATACAAGAGGGCTTAGAAAGCACAGGATGTACCATAGTCTTCCTAATTTTGTATTACTTTGGCATGGCCAGCTCTATCTGGTGGGTCATTCTCACACTTACCTGGTTCCTTGCAGCTGGCAGGAAATGGGGGCATGAAGCCATCGAGGCTCACAGCAGCTGCTTCCACATGATTGCCTGGGGCATCCCAGCTTTGAAGACTATAATCATTCTCACCATGCGCAAAGTGGCAGGCGATGAGTTGACCGGGCTGTGCTACGTTGGTAGTATGGACACCAATGCTTTAACAGGCTTTGTTCTCATCCCTCTCTCCTGCTATCTCATCATCGGCACCTCTTTCGTCCTCACCGGTTTTGTTGCGCTGTTTCACATCCGTAAGATCATGAAAACCGAAGGCACCAACACAGAAAAGCTGGAAAAACTCATGTTTAAAATTGGGATCTTCTCTGTCCTATACACTGTCCCTGCCACTTGCGTGATTGTCTGCTACTTCTACGAGAGACTCAACATGGACTACTGGAAGTTTCTCGCTCTGGAGAGCAAGTGTGTCTCTTTTCCCGGACGAAGGGTCGAGGACTGCTCCCTGGAGTCTTCCGTGCCAAACGTAGCCGTGTTCATGCTGAAGATATTCATGTCCTTAGTGGTGGGCATTACCAGTGGAGTCTGGGTGTGGAGCTCAAAGACTCTCCAGACTTGGCAAAGCTTGTGCACCAGGAGGTTATCGATGAGGACGACACACAAGCCATGTCCTAGCATCAAATGCAGCAGCTCCCACTGTCATTACAAAGCAACTGCATTCCATGCAAACAAAACTGATTCGAGCACAGACAGTCCCACCAGGGTTTGACAAAATCTGGTGGCACTTTGGATTTGGATAATTTGACATTATTTGAACCTTTTTAAATGCCCACCCTTGTCAGCGAAAGCACTTAAATGCTTCAGTCAGACAGGAAACGATAAAGAGTGTAACAGGTCATGCTGTGCTAATGGGATGGTTTTGTGGTGCACCTGAAATGTAAATACAGACTTTAATAAGTTCAAGCTGAAAGGTTTATTTATTACAGCTATTTAAGTATTGCTTGTCACTGAATGCACTATACTGTACATATAAATAGATGCTCTGAAAGCTGGGTGTAAGAATTTGGAAATAATGTGTATATATGTATGTGTGTGTGTGTGTGTGTGTATAAGTATATGTGTATTTTATATATATATATACTTTTTTTGGATGAAAGAACAATAAAAATTTATATATATATATTTTTGCAATGGCTTAATTATATTCAGTGGCCCATTTTTTTCTTTTTTTTTTAATGAAAAACCTGGCATGGAGCATATTTGTAAATGATTTCCACATTATGCTGTTATGTCAGTAACAGACTGGAAATGAGATTTGAATGTTTTCTCAAATGTCTTCTTTTGTTAGCACTTCTCAAGGAAATGGATTTTGTCACGCAACAAAGATGGAGAGTGTCCACAGAGCAAGAGTGCTCTGAAACAGCGGATCGTATTTCTTATAAGCCTGGTGAAATTTCTCAGTAATTCTGAAAAATCTTAATAATGATAAAAGTGGACTACAATAGAGTAGTGTAGTCGTGTGTTTTAATGCTGCTTTCTTAAAATATATTTTTATTAGCATGCTTTTAGTTTAATGCCCATCATAAAAAACTATTATATTCATACCGTTGGTCATGTAACACTTGTGAAATTGCATTTAAAATTAGTAATAATTATGCAGTGCATTTCAGCTTTGTTTGAAAACGTTCTGCTTATTTTGTATCCATCTCAAAGCTACAGTCACACTTTCCTAAGTGACATGAGCTGTTATTGCAGGGTCTTTATTTTAATTCCGTATGTGTTCCACAAGTCTGCTGTCAGCTGATCACAGTCTTGGCTACTATGGGACTGAAAAGAGACGTGAGATCAGAGTAGTTCTGGCCAGGGCTCTGGTCACGTTTACTGATGTACTTGTGGGTTTTGTTTTTTTCTTCTTCTTCTTCTTCTTCTTCTTCAAACCTCTGCTTGTCCTCATGGGCAGCTGTGAATTCACAAGCCTTTTTGACGTGCATCTGGATTCAGTGCAGAGTAATAGAGTGCAGGGAAGATTTTTAGGAATTAATATTGTACGTTTTTAGAGCTTTATGTTCTCAGACCAGTGAAATCTGTATACATGTTAAAAGCCAGCTCTCAAAGCCAACACCATTAGTCATATTTTGCAGAGTTTTCAGATGGAAGCTAATCCCAGGTCTAAAGTAAATAGGATTTGCAGAGGCGAGTCTCCCGGTCCAAATTAAGGATTAATACGTGTCCATAAAACTGTCCTGCTGCACTATACTACTCATGAGATTTTTATCAGAAATGTAAATATTTATCCTAAGCAGTTTTATTATGCGTTCTCTTAGGATCCCTATATCTATTTGTACTGACGTTGTCCTCAACATGGCACCGCTTGAGCCACGTTTGGCCAAAAACGTTTGTTTGTCTTGCGGACTGTAACTGTAATTATGCAGTGCATTAACATCACACACCAGTTGCATGAAGTAAATGTATTGCTTGACTTTTTTTTTTTGCACCATTAGTATGTGATCACCATATGTTAATTTTATCGTTTTTTATGTCCTGTCCCAAACCCTGAAATGTTCCTTACTTTCAACACTGGGTTTCTTGAGGGTTATCAGGATAGGCTTTTAGCTCTGCTAAAGGGGCTTTAACCGCCCAGAGTTAATAAATTAATATCAACCACTGGTTCTACTTATTGAACACTTTTTCACTGATGTCAAAATCAGAATTATTTATTACTTCCCAAACATGAAAAGCAAAGCAAATGTTGGGACTGATGCTCCTCCATCCATAACGCGTTGTTAGCAAGCTTGAGGCATGAACTCAAACTCTTTTTTTTCCTCGGCCATTCTCAAACATATCTCATTCCTTAAACCAAACAAAGGGATTTTTGTCATGTAAATTGTCATGTAGATTTGAACAACACAGACGTTTTTAGGTTGAAGTGTTGGTGCGACACTGAAGCGTTTGTGCCGCGAGTGCGCTCAGTTTATACAGCAACAGCCTTCATTATGCAGCCCATCAAGAACCCTGAGCATAAAGGCCTCATTGTACACCTTGATGTTTAACGTTCTGAATGCTATTTTAGGCAAAGCATGGCTCAAAGAAGCCCCCTTTCCAACCATTCAAGTCCATTATAAAGTGAATGTTAATGGCCTTGTAAGTGAGCTTGAGAACGGGACAAGATAGAACAGTTTTGTAATTGTCCTGTAACTCAGAGGAGACGCCATGTGTATGTTTAACAAGGGGATCATTAAAGCACCAGGGACTTTCCCCTCCTCGTTTAAAGAAAGCCAGAGGAATAGAGCAACGGAAGAAAGGAATAGTGCTCATTACCCATTACCCCTCGGGTAGGATCCCTTTCCCCGTGTGTTTGAAGTGTAAATAAGGGGCCGTGGTGCAAACCCACTGAGAAGCTGTTGCCACCCAAAGGTCCCCCCCCCCCGATGTTACCTTATTTAAAACTGTACCTATTTTTCACTTTTACTTGGGGTCACACATGCACACACATTTAAACACAGTATTTGTTTTTTGATAAATGGGAGACATTGGAATTAAGTCACGATGTATTTGCAAACCTGGTTATATCTAACATCCCGTAATATTTCAGGTTTCTTGCGCAGCAGGTGTATTTAGCTGGCGTGTACTGAAGAATGTTCTCAGCATTTTCAGCTGCCAACCCATCTATGAGATGCACTCATTTTGGGTTTGTTGGATGATCTATTGGGTGGTTAATGGTTTGGTTTTCTATAAAAGTACTATTTGTAAAAATGGAAACTGTCTGTCTGTTGCATGGTTTTGCACAGAACATAAGGTTTCCACTAGGAGAACAAGATAAGAAACTTGTATATTAAACTCTTTAGAGTCCTAGATGGATTCATTTTTTTTTCTAAATAGGATGACAAAATTTGCTTTTATTCATGACAGATGTACTTTTATTAAAGTGAACATTTGGATCTTGACCAAAGACCAGAAGTCATAATGCAAACAGATGACTGGATGTTGGATGGTACTGTCACTGTTACTCTACAGTGGTACAGCTGGGTAAGTTTAGAAATTTTTTTTCTCTGGGATAAAGCTAGTGAAAAAAATCACTTACTGTACTTGCCCTCGAAAAATATGCAGACCTTAATGAGCACTAATTGTCTACATTTTGTCACATCCAAAGAAAGCAAGTTCAATTCTCTGAATAATTGACCCAGTTGATGAGTAACTTCTCAGCTGGAATTCAAGGCTGGACCATTCAGAAAAAGAAACATATTTAAACTTCTTACTATAAGTATATTAGGATTGGAAATCACCCAACTGTCCAGATTAGTTTCAGGGGCATGTGTGCCAGGAAACACATTTTGTATTTTTATAGTGTTTTCTTGAAATCAGGCCTCAGCTTCTCTTGCCTGACTTGTTTAGTTGTGACAGTCAAGAGCAGGCCCACTGTCTGGTTCAGGCAATCCTCAAACCTCCAGACAGTTCAACCTGACAAAAGGGCCTTTGCTGGGCTTTGGCTCGGGGATAGGCAGCACAGAGACGGCTTTGTGCTGTGGTTGAACGTCGGAGACACACCGTGTCTTGTTGCTTGCCAAACTGTCAGGTCTCTCTGGTCTGCGCAAGCCATCCTTTTTAATCAGGTTGTTTCTTTCACGGCTGTCATGTTGAATAGGACTCATACCCCTGCTAAGGAAAACCCACAAAGTCTGTACAGAACATCAAGAATGAATCTGTAGTTTTGGTTCATTTTTTTTTCAGCTCAGCCAAAAAGCACATATATTTTAAGGCTATCTGTTTTCTGCTCAAGCCTGGCAAAGTAAAGTGTACACCTCCTATAACAGAGTCAGGCCATGGGAAAGGAAAAGGGCCTCATTAGAAAGATTAGCAATAGCCTACTGGGTTTTTATATCAAAATCTGTTTACAGCTTAAATACTTGGCTTGTAAAACTGGCCGTCCCATGGCGGCCATGTCAAGGTTCCTGTTATTAGTGAGATGAGACGCTCAAGGCTAGTAAAGCGCATTGCCCCCAGCTGAGCCATGTGCTGCTAGTTAGTCCCCCTCACGCTAGCCATGCTAGCGGCCCATTCTTCTGGCGTCCAACTTCCCTTGCTCAGGTCTGGCTGGCGTCACCTTGCCTGGCTTATGACTCACGCATGTCGGTTGATCATGCTAACGGTGTCTCGGATAACATTCCTTGCAGACTGCTGGCTCGCGTGAGGAAGCTCATAAAGGTAATTAAGATGTCTCAAAATGAGCAGGCAGGTCAGCTTAATGGCAGCCGAGAGGACTGTGGAGGCTTGTTCACTTGGCGTCAAACTGTAATTACATTTTCCATGGTCATTTAGCGTCTAGGGGTGTTAATAATTAGCCTTGAGAGGATGTCAGACTTTAGCTTGTCATGAATTACATTCACACAATATGTTTTAAGTTCCTATAACTCTGCTATGGTACAAAAAAAAACCCTTGGTACTTGTTTATTTAGGAAAGAGTCAAAGATTATTGGGGAAATTTTGTCATGCTAAGTTTAAGGCCTGAAATAAGCATACCATTGGAGTGTTTGTTCCAAAAGCCAACTGTTATCTAATGCTCAAAGCCATATGGCTCGGGGCCTCCTGTCACAGTGGGTTCACAGCAGCTCAAGTCAACTTTTAATGAAATGTGAAGTAGACTCTGGACACTGGTGAATTCTTTGTGGCCCTGGATTTAGAAGAGTCCAGAGGGTCTGCCTGGAGATCAAGATTTTTTCAAATGTAAAATCTGGTCTGAGATTAGGGAAGGATTCAAAATCTGTGAACTTTTGACTCAGATCGGACGAGCTCCTGTTTCTTTTCCTCGTTCTTATCCATTGTTCCCGCATTGTCTGCTTGACCCTTAAGCTCAGTGAAGTGTTTTGGAGCACTTGCTGTCAACCCGAGGACACAACCCAGGACCTCACCCAGATCCTGCACTTTCTCGGCAGCTGCGGCTGCTGATTCATCCATCTCTGAAACAAGCCAAATGAAAAAAATGCCTCCCGCTCATGCTGAAAGTATGACCTACGGTAAATGATTGGTGACTGTGCTCCTGTTCTTTTATTAGTTTGCTCCTTCCATTGACTTACAATCCTCCATAATGTATTTTGACCTCAGCTTAACACAATGGCTGGAAGTTCTCCAAAGATTCTTCAAAGATCCTTACCCCTTATGTTGTTCTTGGGTCAAAATGACCTATCGTAAGGAACAAGTGCTAAAAATGATTTGTCGATCGGGAACTTTTATGTGCATGTCTCGGTGTCTCCAAATAAAATGAAAAAAAAAAATCTATAAAAATAGATTCGATTTATAGAGCAGATTCGGATTAGAACACTGTGACCCGAGAGGAAAAAGTGCGGATTAAGAAGTGGTATAAATGACTGAGGTTTGGGGGAGAAAAGAATCTTATAAAATGCTACTTATACATACAGTTCACCTGCCATCAGGAGCATCTCCAAGCACATCAAGGGGGAAATATTCATTATATTGCTAATAATGCACACATATATTGGGCATTTGGGTAAAAAATAACATTGGCGCAGACGGCAGCATTACCACCTTAAAGCTCCAGAGTTTCTGGCACAATCTTGAGCCTGGGTCTATGTGCATGTTTTCTCTGTGGCCTTGCTGCTTTCCCCCTACCTCCATAAAATCATGCCAATAGGTGGATTAGCCATGATACATTTCAACAGAACATGAGGACTAAACTTACAAATTACAATTGCAATTCAGATTAGTCAGAGTTTAGCAGACTCTGTTTGTCCAAACTGAATAGACTGAATTAAGGAAGCATTCCCAATCTGAGGAAGGAGTCAGAGACACTTAAGAATCCTTGGCTAGGGAGAGTGCCAAGTGCTGTGAAGTCCCTATTGCTGCTGGCTGACATCAACACATTCCCTTACCTTCTCATTTGTACCACATTTCCAGAAAGATGAGCTGCAGTTCACTCAAAGTTCTCAATAGTGAGCCATTCAAGTGGGTTTTTAGGCCCTGAGCAACATACTACTTCTGAAAAAAACAAAAAACAAAAAAAAAACACTCTGAATGCCTGTATACAGTATTAAAAATCAAACATCTCATGGTTGTATGAGTGGCCCCTGGTGGTCCCGAGGTCTTCTATTGCTTATAGCTAGAAACGGCCCTCACCCTGGTTATGATTAATCTTTACAAAACACAACGTTAAGATGCAAAAGATGTTTGTTTTGCACTTGGTGCCAGAACAACAGTCTAAGACGTGAACTGGCCGTTACTCAGATGTGTGGGAGCGCAGCAAGTGGGAGTGGAAAGCGGAAGGCGATGATGATGGTGGTGATAGAACTCGGGCTCTCACAGGTGTCAGGCTCCAGGCTGACCTGCTCCAACAGGATGTGGTTTTCCCACTCGCGCTGCACCATGCTGCAGGAACACTGCTGACTAACTGGGAAAACTGGAACTGTGGGGAAGAAGAAAGCCAGGTTGGAGAAGTGAGAACAGTGTGTGTGTGTGTATGTGTGTGTTTGGCTGAATCAAGCACACATGGCTGTAATCTCAGCACACCGCATCAGCGAGATCTCCGGGTGTAGCGTGCGATTACTGTTATTATATCTGAGCCGTTTCCCAGCAGATTCTTAGCAAGCACCGGAGGGAATATTACGCTTGGATGAGAAAATCAGTGAACTCCAATTAGACAAACCTGCATGTACCGAATAGAGGGTTTAGAACAATTTAACCTTGTTCTTAGGCATACATACAGGTGTGGGTTATAATGAAATGCGTTTCGCGGTTTAGCTGAAATAAAAACAGTGAAGTTATAAGCGGAAAATGTCAAATATTTGCCTAGCATTTGGTACCAGAAGGAGATGAACTTAGTCAGGCTCGGATGTGTTGGAGCTCAGTTACGTATGGTGGCCAGCAAGTGCAATACAACTTGCTAAACCAAAACGCGCAATGGCAAATCAGAAAACGCAACATGAGAATGCAATAGCAAATCAGGAAACACAAAATAAAAAAAAATGATCTGGCGTCACCCAAATGAGGATGGGTTCCCTTTTGAATCTGGTTCCTCTCAAGGTTTCTTCCTCTTGTCATCTCAGGGAGGTTTTCCTTGCCACCGTCACCACAGGCTCGCTCATTAGGGATATAATATATATATATATATATATATATATATATATATATACATACACACACACAGTCGATCCTCTCATTAATGGACTAATTGGGGGGAGAGGTTGACCGTTGACTTGAATAGTCCGATGATGTGAAGTGTTTTAGTGTGGGGGGGGTTAAAATAATGGAAATCCAAGGAAAAACACCACTAAGGTCCATAAAAGTGCTCCCCAGGTACTGTACACATGACAAGCAGCATAACGACCAACATAAATAGGTAAGTACATAGAGAAAACATTGAGGTGGAAAACACCAAATAATCGCCGAAAAAACAGCATAGCTTCACAACGACCACAGCTCAACCGATGCGGGTAAGCAACTAGTAGCACGCACACCACGCAAGTAGTGGACTCAGTTCACAACATCCAGGATTTTTAAACTTTCGTACTAGACATTCTGGCTAATGGATTATGTCTTCAGACCAGCAGATTTTGTCCATTGCATCCGATATCCGTTAATGCGGTGTCTGTAGATGAGAGGATCAATCGTGTGTGTGTGTGTGTGTGTGTGTGTGTGTGTGTGTGTGTGTGTGTGTATATATATATATATACCGTATATCTTCTATTAGTAGCCCGGGCGTTTATTCAAAAAAAATTTTGGACGGCCCGGTGTTTATTGGAGGCCGGCTCTTAATGGAGACAGGCTATTATTCCATTCTCAGACGGAATGGTGATGGGTAAACGGAGTTCATTTGGCAGTAAAATACGGTATGGTACCGTGTATTAATCATC
>JAQMCW010000017.1:11882822-11893543 GCA_030068335.1 Chrysichthys cranchii | reverse complement strand
TATTGACAACAATTAACCTCCTCATGAGTGCTTGAATAACTTTGGACAGTTTAGCGTACGTTTTCCAAAAGGTGGCGTTAGCCGTTTGCCGAAACAGATAAGGGAATGTTACGGTGGGCTTACCAAAATGGCGTCCACGGTGGGACTTTTGCTTATGACGTAAGTAATATATCTTGCTCCGCTCTAAAATCTTTGGTAATTATTAAATTATCAGGAGGTTACGATGGTACCGATGCGTGGGGTGTTACGGTACTGGAAGTGAAGCTGTGGAAGTGACATTTACTTTTACTTCTTTTGTTACAAGTCAGAACCACATGTGGTATTTGTTGCCCAAAGGTTCAGGTTTCTGACCACAGGACCCAGTTTAACTCAAGTTCCCATGACATTTGCCCCCCCCCTTTTTTTTTTCTGTTTTGAAAGTAGGGGTGTCTTTTGAAAAGGTTTCAAAGCAACTTGTTTGCCTTCAGGTGAAACAGGAATATCTGGATTACATTTCTGTAGCATTTCTGTAGATTCACAAGTGCCTTAAATATAACAGGGAAGATACTTCTATTTAAATGTTTTTGTTATATAGAATTTTCTTTAAAAAAAAAAAAAAAAAAAAAAAAAGCACACACACAATGTTTTGTACGTTTTGGTAATCAAAGCACTACAGGTCTACGAGTGAAAACGCCAAATTTAAGAAACACTAGTCAGGGAGGTTTAATAATAAAAAAGAAATAAATGCTACCATGAGCAGCTAATCAGACAAGTGTGAACTTTTTCCACGACAGTTGTGAAGTCTTTTCATCTACATTTCCCTGAAATGGAGGAATTTGGGTAAAAGATTTGTGATGATAAATATAGATCAAATAGCTTTGAGTTAAACCCAAAGCCATTATTTCATTTCAAATCTAATGCATTGAGGTACAGACTCAATATAATAAACACTGTACATGTACAATACTACGCTGTATATAGTTTTTGTATCTCTTTTCGCTGGCTTGTCTGAATTGGCGTATTTACTCAATCCAATCTGAATCTTAATCAAACCTAAAAACGCAGGAGCTCTTCTAGGATACAAACATTTTAATGAATAAATTCATTTGTATGATAAATGAGGCCACTGTTAGTGAGACTATGGTGAAACCTAGAGCTGTCAGAAAAAAAGGCATGGCCAAGAATTAACGACTGCCTCACCATTGGAAAATTGCTCATCTCAACTCTGATCTAAAAATATATTAATGACTGCATTTGTCACAAACATCAGTAACCAACTCCAAGAAATTATTGTTATTCACCATAATTTTCTCAGAAACCTGTGCCTCAGTTCTTGTGAAACCTCAAAAATCAAGTATAAACCATGTCCACCAAGTATGGGTGTTGCTCTGCTTTTATACACTATAAAAAAGATTTGAACTTGCAGTCCAATTTAGCTGCTCTTCCCTCCCTTCTTGTCCACTTTGATCTTGAGCTCATTGATCTTAGGCTCTAGATCCTGGACCTTCCTTGGTGCCTGGATGCACATAATCCCATCATGAGATATAGACACTTGCAGCAGCAGTGGGTCCACACCAATAGGAAGGATGTAGGTGCGTGTAAACTCTCTGGAAACAAAGCCATGTTGGTCCATCTTCTGCGTATGGCGCCCAGTCACCTCCAGGAGGTTGTCCACTGTTCGCACACTCAGCTCATCTGGTGTGAACTGACAGACATCTAGCAGAACACGGTACCAGTCGTCCTCGCTGTCCACCTGCGAGAAGCCCCTTTCCAGTTGTTTGTTGATACGGGGACGGATGTAGTATCCGTGGTACAGCACCGGAGCCATCAAGTCTTGAGGACTTAGCGCTGTGCATACGTAGAGATGGGCAGAATAATAAAACTAACCTACACAAGTTTGCATTCTGAAAAAAGATCATTCTTAATAATGCCATGTAGAAGCGTCATTTCATATCTATGCCATAAGGTATGTTTATTAGTAATAATTAGCCTACTAGAATAGCTGGAATCGATGCCGAAAGACATGGCGAATCATATTTTTTATTTTGCGATTCAAAAAATTATGTGGATTATTTAAATTTTAATGTCAGTTCATCATCCTTAACCTCGCCTATCGCAAAGAATTCAAATGGTGGTTGGGTCTTAGCTTTGACTCCGGGTAACACATTCCACACATGCTTTGCAAATGCATGGATGTGACTGGGAGTGAAAAATTTATCTTGGCAAACAAGGAGCTTTGCCAAGTGAAGAAATACCTTACCCACAAGCTGATGTTGCAAACAGTGAGCTAAAGAATATACTGGCGAGTGAACACTGCGCAATGCATTTATTCCTGGTTGCCAGTGCAAGCCTTTCAATTTTTATGTTGTTTGCAATGATGTGATGCCAAGATGTCATTAGCTAATTTACGGTATCTACAGATTTAATAAATATGAAAAATGGTTCTTAAATCTTTGAAACTCTGTCATGCTCGGTGACTGTCGGCGCGATCCAAATGGAAAATCCCGCCTCTGTTACATCACTTCAAGCTCCCATGTCAGATCTATTTACAATTACTGTTGTCAGCCTCAGATAAGGAATTAGGGCTCCATTGGCACTACTTCAGTTTTGGTTTTATATTACAGACTTCGTCTAAGTATTCATTTACTGTGATTTTTTTTTTTTTTTTTCAGTCATGGATATGCCAACCTTCACTAGATTGCAAGTTATTTTTGTGTGATCATGGGTAGAACTCTAAATATAGGTCATAGCCAGGGCCTTACATTTCACTTGAGTATAATATACTCTCATGGTGGATGGCAGCTCAAGCATACACATTATTTAATTTGGCCCGTGTGCTGCAGATCCATTGGCAACAACTTGTGTTTACAAGTGGCAATCAATTCTTCTTAAGTTGGCAGGACATTGTATTAGAGTACGCTATCTATAGTGGTAGAAGCATGCCAGCTAAACCTTTTTTTATATACCAATGTCTCGTTTTATCTTATTGTTTAATCTGTGCTGGCATCTGCAAACTAGCTTTTGAAAATTAGCTTTTAAAACACTGGTATTAAAAAACTTTTACAAATTATATACCCTGGAATGTTGAAAAACAAGTCATGATTTTCTGGGCCTATCTTTCAAAGAAGTAATTGCATATACACACACAATAAAACCTCATCCAAATGCATTCCCAAAACTAGATGTTGTGCTTGCATCAGAGCTGGTTTTCCACTGATGGATCACTTACCTTCTGCAAAGTTCTGGTCATATATCCTAGCAGGAGTGCACATCTCGTAATTAACACTCATAGGGTACGCGTGGGGCACTGTGCGGTCAGCCATGCTGAGAAAACAAATCCAGGTATCCTTCGTAAAAGAAAGAGGAAGTAGATCTTTCTGGTTATCGAGAAAGTCCTTCAGTGAGACAAAAGGGAGAAAGGACAGAGAGGGTGCAAGGCAAAGAGACTGTGAGCTTGTGACTGAACCAGAGTGATAAATCAGTCTAGAAATAGGTTGTGGCACACATGCCGGTATGGCAAGGCCTACAGGGGGCAGATGCTGAGTGATACTGGAAACTGGAACCTCTTCTCCTTTCTATGAGTTATCATCATAGAACATACCGGCAAAGAGGTGTGTGTGGGACTTTTGTACTTCTTCTTCTTCTTTATTCCCACTTCTATGTGGGGTCAGTGTGGACAGTTTGGGCGAGGCAGGGTACATCCTGGAAAGGTCACCAGTCTGTGGCGGACACAGAGAAGCAAATCTCACCCACTTCTGCAGAAAGTTTGATTAATCCTGGCAGCTCTTGCAATTATGATTGTTTGCCCTTGCAATACATTCTAACATTTTTTTTTTTTTACATTATCACCAATATTTTGGTTGGTTGTAATTCTCAAAATATGAGCAAATTAATCTTCACTTATTGACGGTGAATAAAATCATGCAGCACCATGCATGGCTTATATCTGACCACCCGCCCCTGCCTGTAAATGAATGCCCATTTCCACGACTTCGTACCAGGTCCCAGTCCAGTGGCACACTTTTAGACTGGGGGCAAAGAAATTCAAAAAATTTTTTTATCTTAACTAGCAGTAGTTCTTAAGTCTAGAGAAGACTTAAGACTCGAAAGGAGGGTCACATGGTTACCAGATGTGCCCATAATCAGCGACCACAGGAACTGACATGATATCTTTATGAATAAATTGATTTTGAATAAAAATATAAGCTACGTAGTATTCAAAATACTAAATAAAATAAGTTCCTGGGTGTGCTTTCATACAGTTATGTGCAATGAACTTATTTGGGTTAGATTGTTCACCCTTTCCTGTGACCCTGAATAGGATAAAGCGGCATGTTAAGAATGGATGGATGGACGGATGTTCCTTCCTTCTATGAAGCTGATTGGGCATTGGCTCTGTCCTGGGTTCTTGTGCCAGAATGATTAAGCCCTCTGCAGCTGTCAGGCACCAGTAAATACTTCTTTGGAAGTGAAATGACACTCTGCGGAGGTTGACCATGCAGAATGATCCCAGCACCATTGACCAAACAAAGAGGCCTTGCACCCAGTGCTCTGCCAAAAACAAAAGGTCTCAAAGGGAGCACAGATCTCATGTCAGGGCACAGACAGACTAATCATCTCTGGCACAGAGCAAGTTTGCTGGGCTCACAGTATTTGTGCCAAGAAGCCAAAAGACCATTGGGTACTCTCAATCCTATATGGCAAAGTTTCTCCTATTTAAAGCCGGAGGCATAATCCATCCGGTGTCTTTGTGAATGAAGTCAGACCACCGGTTTAGATAAATACCAGGAGAGGTGTTCAGAAGAGGGGGACAAGACAACGAACAGAGTAGAGTGGGACGGACAGAACAAGGGGGGTGAGAAGCAAACAGTTTACATCATTGTTCCAGAAAGATCCAGGCTTGTCCCTGTGGCCGCAGCCAGTGGTGTATATAAGCAGACAAGCAGGACAGGCACCAGGTTGTATTTGAGGAACTGTTTAGAGACAAAATGGACATCGCCATCCAGCATCCTTGGTTTCGCCGCTCCTTCTGGCCATCCTTCTTTCCCAGCCGGATCTTTGACCAACATTTTGGTGAGCACATTTCAGAAAGCGATGTTTTGGCACCCTACCCTTCATCATACTTTCCACGATCTTCTTTCTTTCGCTGGCCTAGCTGGATGGAGAGTGGGCTCTCTGAGGTAAGCAGATTTCATATATTTAATTTATTTCATATATTTCTTTTCTACACACACACACAAACAAACCTTCTCTGGGTTGGATCTAGTTAATACTTTGCTTTGCATTTCTTGTGCATCTGCTAGTGATGCTCTCTGTAACTGACAACCAGGACTAATATAGAAATGTTATTTGAGAAGGTTCTTTTGTGGACTCCGACCTACCTGTTCTTTATCCAGAGACTGCAATGCGTATGTATTCCAACGTATCACAAGAATGATGGTGTTTTCACAGATTCACAGAAAGTGATGAGAAAAACACATCTCTGGACGAATTTTTCAGGCTTATTATAAATAGTGTTATTGGTATTGTAAACACCTAGAACGTTTTTCTAAAATTACTCTAAACGCAACGATAATTTGGTCTGTTCTATTCTGTATCTAATTATATCAGGTATCATGTTTTAAATGGAAAATTGAGATCAGTTATACTTTAAAAAAGTGTCAAATGATTGAACTGTACCATGACAGTATCAGAGTCTGACTGTAAACATTAAGGGTGTTTCTGTTATAAAGCAATTCTATCTGCATATAACTAATGCAAATCAAGGGAACACTTGGCATGCTCAATTTTGTTTGGCATTTCATGCCTACACCTTTTCATCTTCATTTTATTAGATGAAAATGGAAAAGGACCGCTTTTCCATCAGTTTGGATGTCAAGCATTTTGCACCTGAGGAACTGGCAGTAAAGGTCAGCGGAGATCATCTTGAAATTCATGCCAAACATGAGGACCGCCAGGTAAATCAACACACCAAAATACAATCCCCAGCCTACATTTAACGATGGGGGATCTCTCAAAATGTATAACAAACCAGATCATATTTCATTCAGTAGACCTAGATCTCCAACATGTGACTCATGCCTTGCAGGATGACCATGGGTTTATCTCGCGAGAGTTTCTCAGAAAATACCGTGTCCCAGCTGGAGTGGACCCAGCCAACATCACATCATCTCTCTCTTCTGATGGTGTCCTGACCATCACGGCACCTCGCAAGCAATCTGATGTCCCCGAGCGCTCCATTACCATCGTTCGCGAAGACAAGTCTGCAGGGTCTGGCCCACAGAAGAAGTAAAGCTGCAACATGTTATCAAGTCTGTCATCCCTGTGTTTCCCCTGCTGATCCACTGCGCTCCCCTGCACTCACACACCATTATAGGGTCAAATCAGGCATTAGATTGAAAAAGTCACGAATGACCTGTTCACTCTATGGCTAAAAAGTTTCTCTTTTCCATCCCGAAAAATGGCATTGTCCAATTGACTGGTAGATACAAAACCATTTTCACCGCCGGAGTTTCGTTTGCACCATGTGACGCTAGTCTACCAAAACAAAAGGACTATTTGTCTTTCATAGCCGGTCATACCCAAACAATGGCTGCACAGAGTTTGTGAGAGTTTGCATGTAGGAAGCCTGAGCTACTGAGCATTCATTGTGATGGAAACGAGCAAGAATATCATGATAGAACTTCTGAACCTATAATTTCGTATATCTCAAAACAGTGCATGGTTCTGAGATTCTTGTGTTTCAAATGCATAGAATAGGAGGTGACGTTCTGTGGTATGAGAAAAGGAAGTTTATTTAGTGATTTGACGTTTCATGTTCACAATGAGCTTGGGACCAGACAAACACAAAGAGATCAAGTGTAGGTAGTGAGGGAAGAGAAAATGCTCTTGTGAAGAAGACAACCTCTTTTTGTTGCTTAACATGTTATTCCAGACCGGTTTGTTTACTGCACCTGTATGACGTGTGGCGACAGGAAACTTGCTGGTAACGTAACAGTAGTTATGAGATCATGAAGACTAAATCAAAGAGAGCTGATAAGATTCTTATGGAGTGTGTCGACTCATTCTGTCATGCATTTAAATGTGATCCTGAAAGTGAGTAGATGTGCATGTATATATGTTTTGAATGGTGCATGAGGGTATGCTAGTATACCATATAATGAGTTATTGTTAGTTTGTTTACCACAGCAAAACCTCACAAAAGTGACACTGACAAAGCTGCTATCTAAGGCTGTAACTGATAAATTTTGTGAAAATGCATGCTACAGAGAAAAAAAAATCAGGTTTTCATACACCTAATTCCTCACATTTCCTGTGTTCACCATTGCACCTAAATACCAAAGAGGAACAAAGGCAGGGGAGCACAAGTTTGAGTCAGCTTTTGAGTCAAGGTGGCCTTTTACACTGTTCTGGTCCGAGCATTTCTTTACCCGTGTTATTTTAAGATGGAACATAATAAGAGCGTGTTGTTAAACTGGTCTCGAATCAGTGCAAAAGGCCTACACCCTACTGTTTTCTTAGTTCCCTGCTTTAACATTCCTGACTATTCACACCGCACACATCAAACAAATTGCAGCCACAACAGCTTCCATGTGTATACTGATGGCTACGAGCTATGAATAAACCCTGTGGTCATTTAAAGATGAAACACGAATGGGTCTCTTTGTATTTGTGTACTTCTTGTGTACTCTTGGGTGCCAGTAGTAGCCAAGAATTGTATACCAACCTAACAAACAAGGATGACACATTAATCACAGCTCAGGTAAAGAATTCCTACTACAGAGGAAAAAAAATAGTGATGACATTATCGTAGCATC
Organism: Chrysichthys cranchii; assembly: GCA_030068335.1. Classification (NCBI taxonomy): domain Eukaryota; kingdom Metazoa; phylum Chordata; class Actinopteri; order Siluriformes; family Claroteidae; genus Chrysichthys; species Chrysichthys cranchii. Next base: position 11,885,747 of record JAQMCW010000017.1, on the reverse strand, counting down.
CACGCCTGAGATATTTGGCATGTGCCCGGTATTCCAATATTACTGACCAAACAGAATGCAGACAAGTGCATGTACAAGAGCGATTGATCTGTGTATTCATTCAAAACATTTACTGTTTTTCATACACCTGATTGAGCAGATGGTGTAAGAACTGGCGGTTCAGGTATGAGAGAATCAAACCATAGCTGCATTATGTTTTATCCACCACATATACACACTTTACATACAAGATTAGTCAAAGTTTGAGCTCTAGTAATTGAAGAGGTGAAGTACAATCATATTAGAATGATTTTCTTGTTCGCCGTCTTGCCTTGCCTTCCCCTTCCCATCAATGTCTACCAAGCCGTGCTGCCAGAAACTGTGATGGCCAGAGTAGGTCTATTAGATGGGTGAAGATAATGAAATATCATTTTACCCTGACCTGGAGTTTTGTTCCAACAGTGTGGCTGTCCTATTTTTCTTTGTAATGAACTCCCATGAGTTTTTTTGCTTACCATCACAACCCATGTTGGGTAGTTCATATCAGTGTAGCTGGCTGCAGGGGAGTTAGCTAGCACTGCATACATTTCTGTAAACATTTTATACACACGGCATTTGCATATGTGCCCAGGAGGAGCATTTATCCCAGTTTTTCTGTTTCTTAGAAGCATGGGGCTTTTACTCACAGTATCTGTCACAGTGAGATGGGGGTAGACGTCAGCAGTGTTGCGCAGTGTCTATAAAAAGACTGACAGGAGGGCCATGTAAACAGACCAGACCAGACCAGACTGCAGTTTTCCAAACAGGTTCTCAGGCACATAATACAATTGAATTTCCCAGGTTATATGCTCTAGTAACAAATAAAAAAAAACGAGCTGCTGCATTTTTAACATCTTTAACAGAATTTACACAATAGGCACATGTACACACAAGGAAAACTTGTCTTTATTGAGACGCTGTAGTTTTTGGACGCAATGCGTGCGTCCAGCTCCTGGTTAATAATTTCCTAGATAACTTTTCAGGTCTTTCCAGATGAGTGACGCCCACAGAAATCCAACCTGTAGCAGGAGTTCGGCACACACTTTGTGTGAGGGGGGTCGAGTTCAGGCTGGTGACCCGGGAAGCTTCTGGGCTCTTTCTGAAAAGCTGTAACAACACAAAGCTGTCTAAATAAACTAGTAGTATTTATTCATCAGCCTGAAACAGACATGTCTTTATTATTATTATTATTATTATTATTATTATTATTATTATTATTATCATCATCTCTATCTGTTTATTCACTGAGTGATTGATTTAAAAGATACTGGACTTTTAAAACATTTGAAAGATGACTCACAATGGTAAACTGGTGTTTTCTCTTCCCTGTTGTAAGTGGAGGAGTAGGTGGTGTCAAAGTAGTGAGAGAACTGCAGGAATAAATTTTATGTGATGCTTTTGAAAAAAGGAAAAAACTGTAAAATGTTTCAGCAAGGTCAGGTTAAACATCTCCTCATATTATTTACATCCTGGTGATTGAACTTTGTGTTTAAAATCAATCATTTCTGCGCTCGTTCATTCATTTATCAGTTCTACTCAAATGCTGGAAAATCCCTGCTATTTATACACCCACGCCGATGACGTCAAAAGACTGGCATGACACTGGACGTCGTTTACATCAAATTGAAACAAGTACCGGTAATTAGAAGGGCGGTCTACAACACCACCTATTACCTACTGTGCCGTGTTGTTTACTCTCAGCTCTTAAATGATGTCACTGGTATGAATCACGCGCAGGGTTTTGAATTTCACGGAGCTTATCAACATTCAGGAGAACTGGTCAGATCCCTTTGATAAGTGGCGAACACAAAGTCCAGTCACCAATAATTACCGCTTCTGTATTACACTCTGCCTCTAAGGAATGTAATATAACGTTTATTTATACAGCTCTTTGTATTTCGAGTTCAAAAGTTCAAAAATAATGTGCTTTATGCATTTAAAAATGTAACAGATCAAACCAGGAGCTATTTATTGTAACTATACCATATTATATAATTTTAAAACCAACTTCGACAACAATGAATTCAAATCACAGTTTTACAGAGTTAGCATTTCTATAGTAACAACTCACACATACCCACATAAACTTGTATGGCAGACAATGTACGTAGTCATACGCAGATTAAAACTATGCATTTAACAAAAAAACAACTTATGATCATTGCTATGATAAAGGTGTCTTTCCACCATGGTCTTTAGGACAGAGGAGTTAATGATTAACAGCATGACTTTCATTATAAAATTTAAATAAATGTAATTTGATTATTTATTGCAGCTGTAACGTACGTGAGAACAGGAACTAACTTGTCTCTTCGGCGTGTATTATTTTTTATAACACCACTGTCTCTTCATAAACTGCAGTTTGTCTTTTTTTCCAAGTGGTGGACGTGACGAGGCACATTATGTGGTCAAAAGTATGTGAACACCTTCCCATATGTGCTGCTGTAATAACCACAAATATACCGGGAAGGCTCCTGAGCGTCCCTGTCAGGACTTTGTGATCGTTCAGCCAACAGAGCATTACTGAAGTCGTGCACTGATGTCAAGAGAGGATGTCTGGGGTGCAGTCAGCATTCCCATTCATCCCAAAGATGTTCAAGGGAGTTGAGGTCAGGGTTCTGTTCAGGAGCCTTGGTTCTTCATGGAGATCGTTTTATGCACAGGGCACACTGTTATGCTGGAACAGGTTGAACAACACACAGGAACGTTCTATACAGGTCAGGTGTCCACATACTTTTGACACCATGGTGAATTTAGCATTTACAGGTTTCCTGCTATGTCCTAGGATGCAATAGACTATTTTTTTAAACCTGGAGGACATGTAGATAGGTAGATAGATAGATAGATAGATAGATAGATAGATAGATAGATAGATAGATAGATAGAACTTTATTAATCCCTCCGGAA
>JAQMCW010000017.1:11870338-11882618 GCA_030068335.1 Chrysichthys cranchii | reverse complement strand
TGGTGACCTGCCCAGGGTGTAACCCCGCCTCTCACCCAAAGTCAGCTGGGATTGGCTCCAGCTTCCCCCCGCGACCCGGAACAGGATTAAGCAGGTGAAGATGAGCGAGTTTTCCTGCTGTTGGTCCATTTCACATTGCCATTACAGCAGTACAAACCTGGGACGGCAGAGGGCGTCGTAATGCTCTGGCTCCACCGGTGTCAAACCTTTTTTCCGACCAGTTTCCCATCAGGGTAGCGGGTGAATAAGCCTCTTCATTAGTAGAACAACGCCAGCCATACTGGTGAAATTTGGCTTCTTCGGTGAAATCGCGCCAAACCTCACCGTGACCGGAAGCTCGAAGCATGTAATAAAATGGTGAACTTGTTTCCATCTCTGGATACTCTATTTTGTCACTGACATCCAAATATTTTTTTTTTTTAATGGAAATTAAAATAATAATTAAAAAAAAAATTCAAACTCAGTCCTTCCTTTAATTTGAACCTCCCTGAAGAGCGCGAGAAAGCTCTCGCGCACCTTGTGTTGTCGTCATTCGTTCCCATGGATACTACAGAAGCGCGCGTGGAGCTCGGCCAAATCCTAAACGGCTTCCCACTTCCTTCCTTAAGTGCACTTTACCGGAACTGCTCCCACACCTTAAATAGTGCGCTAGATTTAAAAAACAACGCCATTTAAGATGCAACCCTGGTCGTTGGTGGCTTTGGTTGTTGTTGTACGTCTTCTTGTTGGGTTATCACGTGATACAAGTAGCAACCCGGAAGTCATTAGTAGCAGCTGGCGTTTATTTGATATTAAACACTATAAACAGTGTGTAGCTACTGTTAATTAAGTTTGATTAAAGCATGCTTTTGTGAATTATTCTAGAGTATGGGTTTTTAATGAAGCTGCTCCATAAGCTAATGTGTTAGCTTAGAAAAACAATGCAGGGCATGCCTGTGTAGTGCAAGAAAAATACAGAAGGTCCCCAAAAAAAGTGTATACACACTTCAACAGTGGTTATCTATGTCGATTTTCCCTTTGTTTTTAAATCCAAATTGAATTATGTCAGAAGTGTGTCGAGACGTAAGAGCCTATCTTGATGACATTCCATTCCATTAGTGTCATTTGGCAGACTCCCTGATCCAGAGCGACTTACATGTGTCTCATTTATACAACTGAGCAGTTGAGGGTTGAGGGCCTTGCTCAAGGGCCCAGGTGGCAGCATGGCGGTGCTTGGATTTGACCTCACAACCTTCCGATCAGTAGCCCAATGTCTTAAATACTGAGCTACCACCGTCCCAAATTCCACCAGGTCATTGGATAGAACGAAGAATAATACATATTTTATGCAGGTTTTTTTTTCCGTGTTGAAGTGTGTATACATTTTTTTGGGCCCTTCTGTATGTTCTCTCCTTGAAAGATGTCAGGATGTCATTAGCAGTAGAAGTCCCATTTCTGAAATAAAAAAAAACAGATTGCATATTAATGTTCACAGCATTTTGTTGTTGTTGCAGAACGAGTACTAAAAAGCATGCATTACACACATTTGTTTTGACCTCGACCTCAGCCGGCATTAAAGCATGGGTCTCTTCGACTACGCTGCTGGGAAAATGGCCAAGCCGAGCCTCCTGCTCACCATAGTACGATCCCTGGACCTGGTATGCATACATATATGTGGTTATTTTCCCCAAAGGGTCGAGAACAAATTTTGCTCCTGTGGATCCCCCATAAGCCACTCCTTGCATGGGCTAAAGTCAATTGGACTCATAAGTTACAAAAAAATCCCATTTATCAAGAAGTTTCCATGTCTGAAATATTGTCTTGTAAAGTGTTACAATCCTAAAACTTACACTGCCAGACCAAAAGAGGTTGCCCCGGTCTTTCAGCATGGAATAGACATAGACGAGTTGACCTTGGTGGATGGGAATGAAGCGACAGTCCTGGGGATAATAATCCTGAATGGCTTTGGCAATAAGGATGGGATCTGGGGGTAAATAAGTGTTCCATTAGACACTTAAAGGAAAGCTCCACCCTGAAAGCTGTTGAATATGTTTATATTGAAAAATCTGCGATATGTTTAGCGATTCCATTGTTAATGTGTTAGTTGGTTCTGTATGTTCAGTATTCCTGTGAGAACTTAGGCGTCGTGTGCTATGCTGTTGTTACAGGAAGACATTGCTAGTGCAGCTACAATGGTGTTTATTGGGAGAAAAAAATAAATCAATCAACAATTTCAAACATAACAGCCAGGTTCCACTGTTACTCACTCACCATTTTCACCGAGTTATGGCAGTGACTCAGCTCAGCTAGCTAGTGATCTATGTGGTGACGGTGTGTGATAGCAGTAACGGTAGTATTGGCATGAATGTTGAAGCTTTGGGAGTTGATCTCTTTGAGGAGGGTGTACAGATGCAGAGGTGAAAGACCTGATGCATCACTCTCTTTATGTAGAGATGAAGTGAGCGCTAAATCTAATTGGAAAGACTATCGGGACTATCAGTCGTGGGTAATGTAGGAGACCTAGTAAAAATACACCAACTCATCAATGAACGATGTATTCATTAGAAACGACATCCTGGATGCTATTGAAGATCACATGTTGATAATAAGGATTAACATACAAATGTTGGGGGCTAAATTTCCGTTTAATAACCCACAAACTGATCAGAAAATCAGCATTTCTGCTAAAAAAAAATACTCAAAGTCTATTTTGTAGAAATATCAAATGATATACAGTAGCGTTCACAACATTCAGTAACTCTACTTATAAAGACCAAACAACAGAGCAGTATGCCAATGCAAACATGTTTTCATAAAAAAAAATGTTTTAAAAAAAGACTCCTGGCAGACATACAACTACATATAATTACGTTACTCATTAGTACTTACGGCTGCATTCTGCATCAGCACACAGCTTCTTGTCTGAGAGTTTCGGCATATGTCGTCCAGCCAGTGTGTGTAACGGTAGCAGTCCACACAGAAGCAAGATCGGTGCCCAGATAATGTAGCGTCCCTTCATGGTTGATATGGTTGGAGTTTACTAGGGGTCTGGGGAAGCAGAGCTATGGGCAGAGAAGGGAATCCAGTTAAAGTCCTGCCTCTGCGCCACTCCCACCAGCTACTGCAAATGAACACAGGGTGGAATGATAGCTAAATGTGCTTCTGGGAAGAGTAAAGTTTGCCTGGTACAGCATAGAAGAAACAAGTGGCTGTACTGACAACTAATTTTTAATCTCTTACCTGGCTGATATTGGATAAAATCTTAATAATAAGTCTATTAGTCACCATATTGGGAATCTTAGAGGAACTCATGAAGCATTTAATCACTAAAAGAAGGCCCTCGATGTGCAACAATGTACAGTAATAAAATAACAGTATCATTAAATAAAAACAATAAATTCATTCTGCTATTAACAATTCAGCTATTGCTATTTCAATTTGAATTTCTACATACATTCATATATTCAGTCTGAATTTGTATCATAAGTAGGTCTTTATATGAAATCCCATTGCACAGTTATCACAATAAATATTATTATCATTAATAATAATAATAATAATAATAATAATAATAATAATAATAAAAATAATAATAATAAAAATAATAATAATATGAAAATAACAGAGTTGTGAAGTGTGGCCTGATTCAGGGGCTTAATGCAAGGCACAGTCAAAGCCACCATTGAACTGAGAAACACTAAAATGTGCAGTGCAGTGGGAAACTACAGTGCAAAAAAAAATTATATCTCAGCAAGTGAAAATGTCTTAAATCTAGTCAAATGTATCTGTTAGTTCCTGTTATAAGTTTACACTAAACCAAATAGAAGATTACAAAGCCAATTTCTAGACATATTTCCCTATTTGTAAGCTTTCAATTTTCTTGTCCTATAATCAAACAATTTAGCTTTTTTTTTTTTCTAGCAATGAAATAAGATTTTTAGTTTAAGTTTAAAATATGTCTAGAAGTGGGGTTAATATTCGTATATTGGGGTTATTGTAAACTCATAACAGGGAATGATAGATCAATTTGCCTAGACTCAAGATATTTTAACTTGCTAACATGCTATTCTTTTTTGCAGTGTACTCAGTGTAAATCACGCAAAATGATTTACAAAGAAAGCAATATTTGTCTACGTTCTTCAGAACGTCCTGAATCCGGCATGTCATCCTACCCCTGAAACACAATTTATTTCAAATATTTCTTTAAACCAGTACGCATTCAGGTAAAATATGCAGAGCTTAGAGGAGTTTCACAGGCTCTTGCTTGTGTACAGATACTGAACACACTAGCACCTCTGTTCAGAGTCCCCTAGCACCCATAGCCAGCCAGTCTGCGTGCTACGCCAAGGCCCGAACAACTCCCCTTCTCACAGGGCAGAAAATAAACAGACTGAATTCCTAGTGTTTGCTGCTACGGTCTTGATGCATATCTTTCAGTTGGACTAAACTAAAATGCCTGGAATTCATTTCAAGTAATGTTCAGAAACTTCAAGATGACTTTAGTGTTTATCCCAACCATGTTATTATTCATACATATAATAGGACAAATTGTCATTGCTTCATTATGGTGTAAAAGACGAGCAGTTTCCCATTAAATGTGGTAGCTCCGTGGTTAAAACATTGGACTTTCACTTGGAAGATTGAGAGTTGAAATCCCAACACAACACAAAATGAGTCAAATGTAAGCTGCTTTAGATATCAAATTCCATAAATGTGAATGTGACTTCTCTTTTGCCACAAACAGTTCATTCTTTCATCTTCTTAAAATAAGAATCTATTGGTCTAGCTTTCAATTCATTGGCTCACATGTTTTGGTTTTGCTTTGTTTTTAGACAGTATTCTGTGTAAATGCTAAAAAATAAAAAATAATTTTTTTTTAAAAAAAATCATCAGTTTTGTCAAAACTCCTGGAGATCAGGAGTTTCTGAAATACTCAAACGTGCCTGTCTGGCACCTTCACCCAGAACTGACTAAAAAAAAATAAAAAAAAATCACGTTTCGCCCCCATTCTAATGTTTGAATTGAACATTAGGTGAAACTCTTTGTCTTGTATCTGCTTGCTTTTTTTATTTTATTTTATTTTATTTATTTATTTATTTTTGCTTCACACTGCTACAACATGATTGGCTGGTGGTATAATTGCACAAATGAGCAGTTGTACAGGTGTTCCTAGTAAAGCATGTCAGCATATATATGTTCCCATACTGAATTAGCACAAATGTAGAAAACATCCACAGGTGTGAACCAGCTGCTCTGGTTCTATTTGTAGCTTGACCGGGTGATTTCATCACCAAACAACCTTACCTTTTGCAATTCTACATCACCTGCACAAAGCACCTCTCCACCTTTTTTGCATGACCAGTTTCATACCCTCCCACCTGACGAGAACATGAACAGAGGGTGGAGCTTGGGTGTTAACAGCAGAACTTTGGCTCCAAGGAAACCACCAGTGCCTCCCTTGAGCTGTACACGATAGCAGCTAAGCAGGAACTTGCTAGGTAAGAAAAACACAAACAAAAGAATACTGGGAATTGATTTAGTAAAAAAACAAAAACCAAAAACAACCCATACATTATGTTCTTATGTTTTAACTTGTGAACTTGGAAATTTAAGGTGGTGGAGATAGTGGTGTTGCTGTGATGTGGACGTCGAGACTGATGTTGATTTTAGCTAATACTGAGTAGTCATAATAGGGTTATGTTTTTAAGAAAGTTTAATCTAGGTAATGCCAGGTTATAGGAAATTAGCCCCGGGGGTTCTGGATATGATTGACCATAGTCTGCTTCCTTAATCCATAAGAGAAGAGGAAGCTATTCCAAGGAAAACCCTTTCAAATTCAAACTATTTGGCTGGTCAGGTGTGTAATGATTGCTAGGCTTCTGTAAGAGTGGAGCAAGCTGTGAAAAGGCATGGACACTGTGAGTAACACAAAACCAGTCTGGCAGACTTGAATGTCTCCTGGAATGTACAGGAAACACTGCTGCTTTTGTTATTTTATTCACTTCACAAAAGCAGTTCAGAGTCAGGCTCGAGGGAATTATTAATATTTATTTTTTGTAGCTTTCTTCTCTCAGGTGTTCTGGGTCACAGAATGAACCGTACAGAAATCTAAGCTGGATATTAAAGGATTTAAGTAGTATGACTTGTAAGTTTACGTTACAATCATGGTCATTTGGTTGATTTTGTGTTTTGAATATGTCTTCAGATTTTCGACCTGCCGAGTTCAAAATCCCCAATGAAGACCTCACTAGTCGTTGAGAGCTGAAGATGGTGTTCCATGACTTTTCCCACCCTGACCAAAACTTAAGGAGAAGCAGCCCAGCTTGAAAACCCCCAAAAAAGCCCCAATGATCTCGACACGAAAAGAAAGCGTAACTTCTTCCCCCAGCCTGGACGATTCATTCTTTCCCTTCTCTGCGTCGACCCCTATTACCCGGCATCGCATCATGGGCCCAGGGATCAGAGCAAACAACCTGCTGGCATCCCACACAGACCATGAGAGTAGCTCAACTATGCTGGAGAAGGATCTCATCCTGGCAGCTGAAGTAGGCCAGGCTCTTCTGGAGCGGAACGAGGAGCTGGAAGCTCAGCTCGAACAGATGAGGCGAGACATGGAGGTCAGAGAGATGTTTCTTTCATTGACAAAGATGATGCTCATGAGGGCTACTAGGCAAAACTGAAACATGCTGCCTTTGATTCTAAGCTCCTGGGTCGAGCGTGGGGTGTTTTGAAACGGTTTTCCAAAGCCACAGTAGTGATGCGGCGCTTTAGACGGATTGGAGCTCTTCCTAATTGGCTTGTTTTGATTGATTTAGGGAGAGAATGGATTGTCTTTGCTAATGGTGTAAAGTTACAATAGGGATGTAGACAGCAGAAATCTTGTACAGCATGGTAGAAGCTTCTAAAACAAATGCTCAGTCGTGGATGTGGGCAAAAAGTGGCATGTTCAGATTTTCAGACACGACGTAGTGGATGGCTATTCCTAATTAAGCATAGGGTAGGGTTGCATTTCCTTTATACAAAATGAGCAATTACATGACTGTACTGTGTTTGAATCATTAGTGCTTCAGATTTTGCTCAAAGAACCCAAATTTCTACAATAGGCCAAGCATGATTCATATAATATGATATGATATGATGGGCATTATGGATTACACCTCTTTGTATGAAGGACTACACCCCTGTGTATGGAGAAAAAGGAGTGCTGGACATATCTCTTTCCAAATACTAGCACGTTCTCCTCATGATAAAATCTTCATTTGTGCCACAAAGGAAGCAAGGCCAAAGCTATCTAGCTAGTCAGACTCTATTTTTGGATCATTTACTTGGTTGTTTCAGGTTATGAAGCTCAAAGTTACATGGTAAAAAGCAAACGTGTGAAATTATTGATCACATGTTCGGAAATGCATAGGGAATGTGTGTTTATTTCTGTTAGCCAACTCCTAACTGCCCTTAAATACAGAAGCTGCCGTTAGTCATGTTTCTAAGGTGACGTTACGCAACATGGAGGAATTCGGAGGTGGCTGGTTTCTGTAAATCTGAAGCCTATAATTAATGTAATTATCTATTATTAAATATTTTGGTTGGTATACACAGTCGTAGGGGGTGAGATGTTGCTTATGGTAACCATTTAAAGCTTCTTTAAATGAAAATATATTTAGATATTTTGTGTACTGATCAGATTAGTAATCAACAACATGGTGACGAGAGGAAGCAAAGTTGGCTCATTACCACCCCAGAGTTGATAATTTTCCAATAACAGCATGTCCCAAGGTGTTTTATTCCCCTTATACCACACTGATTTGCCAATGATGAAAATTTTTTTATTAGATAAAGAACTAAAATTTCCTACTTGCGTGTGTGGGTGGGGGGATTAATGGCCCTTTTCACGGTCTTTAATGGTTGTAGAATGGAAAAGGCTGTCCTGAAGACTTTCCCATGGTGGAAAACTTTCCTTTATAGCTTTACACCTGGTTAAATGGTCATCTTGCAGAAAATGGCACCGTATCAACCATTAAATGCTTATTAAATAGCACATTTGGGCATTGGCATTCGTTATTAGGCTCTTTATATATGAAGCCTTGAAGCTGGAGTTACTTTCAGATGCAGTTACTGCAAATCAGACCAATGAGAACAGAAAATCCAAGAACGCTCTGGTATGAAGCCTCCTGTCAGTCATACATACGGTCTTCCAACAGATTTGTGAGATTACTGACTGAGATTTACTCGAACTCTTAATGTGGAATGAAAATATCGTGTCTCCAGGACTATGATGCAAAGTTTTGTGCAGATTGCCTATTAAGCATTAAAGATGTGCATATTTTAATATGGTCGTGTTTTTTTTTTTTTTTCAGGCTTTGCAGCAGGAGAAGCACACACTTCAGAGACATCTGGAGGTACGAGAACTAGAGGCAGGGCAGCGGGAGGCAGAGCTACAGGCTGATATCACATCATTACGACAACAGTTTGATCAGAAGCACAATCAGGTAGGCATAATAGTATGGCTGTCATGATAACCATGCCGTGATGTATGTTTCATGGGTGTGCTAAGTATTTTTCCCAACATCAACCATCTCCATTTTGCATGGCAATGATGTGCATAAACCCCCCCCTTTTCCCCCCCTCGCTTACCTAGGGTCGAGACCGGCGACGTGAAGAAAGTGAGCAGCTTGCGCAACTGACCAATCACAACCAGAAGCTGGTGGAGCAGTTGGCCGAGGTGACCAATCAGAAGTCTTGAAATGTTTGTAGCCGGTGATGGTCTAAAAATAGACCCAAGCTGGTGGATGCATGATGTATTTGCATATCCAAGCAACAAACCTTCCTTTGTAGTCAATAAATGACTAGTGATGATGAAAGAAAGTAGACTACACAAAGCCAGTTCTTGTTTTTTAAAATTCTCTTCTTTTTATTAGTAGTATTACAACACTTTACTTCACTCACTGTTTCTGTCTGGTACAAATTTTGTAATCAATTTTTAAACCACTTCCCATTAACCTATCGACTTGAAACTTGGTAGACGTGTTCTACTCCGATGACGATGCATTTTAAGCAAAAAAAAAAAATGTGGAAAAATTCAAATTTTAAAAAACCGTTAAAGGTCTACTCCTGAATCTTAAGTGATGGAGTCGGATAGAGTTGATGCAGACTCTGAATCTGAGGGGGAAAAAAAAAATATATATATATATATATATATATAATTAGTTGTCAATTTCATTACCCAGTGAGGAAAGTGGTTTTAAATTTCATAGAAATGAAATTTTTACGAAGATTATTTCTAAAGTATAAGGGTCAAATCCTCATCTGCCCATCTCTCACTTTCAGGCAGTCTCGTTGGAGCACTCTCTGCGCCTTGAGCTGCGTTCTCTTCGAGAGGAAATGGAAGACACAAGTTTCAGCAGGTCAATAAGCTCTGCTCGTCTGGACACCCTGCAAGCAGAGGTACGTACACAGGCGTAGGAGATGTGCGCTCAAAGTGGCGTCTGAGCTAACCAAAGGGATTTTTAATGGTCAGATTGGTCAGGAAATGAACAAGAAGTTAAAGAAACGGATAAAATAACTTGGTATGGGACAGCAAATATCCCATGATATCTAACGTTCAAATATGTTCATGGTTTTATCTTTGCATACTGAGATGTATATGAATTTCCCTGTTTCCAGCTACCATCCCACAGTTTGTGTTTAGCAACTAGCATTGATGAGAAAATGGTGGCACGTGTGGTTTTTATTTATTTATTTATTTATTTTTATTTTTTTAATTATTGCAAATTTTCTGACCAATGATTTGTGCCTTTAAAGAAAATATTTATTTACCCAGGCGTGTACACAGATTTTCACAAATAACCTGAATCAATTTATAATTGCATTCCCAAAACTGTCCGTTTCAAAGCCATTAAACTATGGTGCACTGTACTTGCAAAAACACATTAATAAACCAAAACCTCAATAATGCATGACCAGACAACAAGAATTTGAAATATGTGACCAGGAGGGGGAAAAAAGCGCAGTGGCAAAATGAAGAAATACGAGCAAAACCAAAAACGTAACGGCACATTTGGAAGCATGGCAGCATGACCTGAAACCAGAAAGTTCTTTTTGAGCATCACGTACTTACTGCTAACTGGCTACGACTGTCTCCAGTCAGACAGAATGCAGAAACCAAGACTTGGAGGGTATTGACAGGAAGAGGAATTATGAGGCTAAATAAATCTACCGGTACTTTTCATATTATTGGCATGCATATGAGGTCAGTTTAGATATGCTGGTAACTTAAATGCACGGCCTTCGTGTGAGAATGCAAACACTGAAAATCGATCCTCAGTGATGTTGGCCTCAAAAAGGAAGAATTAATCCTCCTTAAAATAACATGAGTAACTTCACAGTAAATCATTTGTCAAGCTAACTGAGTAACCAGGGGAAAAAAATGGTTATACACAGCGTCCAATCGGCAGCAAGCATGTACCGGTAATGTTTAATAAAGCGCTACCTTTTTTCGTTTTTGAAAATCAAAAAACGCGACGGCGAAATCAAAAACGGCAGCAAAAAAAAAACCTCGTTCTATTCAGGAACATAATTTTTTGTTTTTACTTTTTGTTTTCAGTTTGTTCGTGTCTTGCACTTACTGATATGAAACCGCTGTGAATGTTATGTTATGTTATGAATGTGCCTAGCTCTATACATGGATATAACCCTTCTTAAATATTGGCACCCTCTAATTTTGAAATGAGAAGAATTGTATAGCGAACAGCTTCATTGCAGCATGAGATGCCACACAGTAAATCTTTCTTTACTGAACAGAATCGAGTTTTCAAAGAGCGTTGCTCCAACATGGACAAGCAGCTCAAGACGTCACAGGAGGACAACGAGAGGGTGAGGATGGAGAGGGACGGACTGCGTGCGAGAATCCTCGAACTACAGGCCAACCTGGAAGAAAAGGAGGGCGAGGTAAGGGGAGACGCGGAAGATCGGCGGGTATGAGGTCATAAATATGATGAATAGCATAGTAAACCTCTGTGAAGCAAACTATAATTCTTTGTTATTGTTAGCCTGACATTTATGGGGCAGCAGGAACAAGTCTGGATTTGCTGACCCCTTAATCAAGAAAAACAAAACCACCTTCTTTTGTGAGCAGAACATGGTATAAACAGTAGAGTTACTTAGACGATGTGTTCAGTTCTACCAGTCACCTTGGACGCCATTGACGGATGCATGAAAAATTGGAATGAATCTACGATTTCTGGCCTTTCCGTAGCTGGAGCAGCACCAAAGTGAGGCGTTCCAGTTACGCACCGTTAACCGGAGCCTCCAGCAGAGAGTCCAGGCATTAGGAGAAGAAGCCAGTCTCGAGGAGGTCACATGCTTCCCCCTGTCCCTCCAGAATGAACTGCAACAGTCTCAGGTAGCACTATGGTTTTATATTTTAAGTAAGAAGTCAAGCATGGTGAAGTGTGACCACAAGGGTTTGAGAGTTCTTATAGCAGCTGTAAACGGTTGGTTTTTTTTTTTTTTTTTTTTTTTTTTTTTTTTTTTTTTTTTTTTTTTTTTACTGAGAAACGTCAAAATGGGTTCGTGCTTAATCTGAATATTACAAAACACTAAAAGTGGGGACTCCTTTATGTAATAAATGGTAAATGAACATCTCTTCACAGAAAGGTTCATTTCTATGGGAAGATTTTCAGGACCAAAATGCATTACATTTAGCAAAAAGTGGGAAAATATTAGAAAATGGATGCTAGCTAACAAGCTCTACGAGAGTACCTCATCAGTCAGGGCACAATGACCTAAAGAAGGCTAACGTCCAATGGCATTGATGAAGACCCACTGTTTTATAGGTCAATATTTCAAACTATTGGATTGTCTTCGGATTTTTGTTTGATTAGGCTTTTAGTCGGCAATTTTTCTTCGCTAGAGGGCGTTGGCAATTTTTGTTTGCAGAGCAGAGTTCAGTCGCTAAGAGTAACGGAAACAAATACAAATAATGTCATTTTACAGTCAAATGCACATTGTAAAATATTGTAACCTGTAGTTATAATAAACACATGTCTATTTCCATTATTTATCATCGTATCTGGGGGAAAAAATGTAAATGTAAAATTTTCAATTTAAGCTTTATTTTTTTGGGGGGGGGGGGTTACTGGTTCAGTGTAGTTGGTAGTAAAAGTCTGAAAACATTTTTCTTGTCAAAACAGTGTGTGTGTGGGGGGGGGAGGTAAGGACTATGTACAATAATTGTCCCTATTGGACAATTGCTATGCTAATTGTGTTAAGAGATTTGAAAGGGTGAATACAGAATTGTAGCTGG
>JAQMCW010000017.1:11850015-11862610 GCA_030068335.1 Chrysichthys cranchii | reverse complement strand
CTGAAACACATTAATTGTATTTACATTCATTTCAGTGGGAAAAACTGATTCGGGTTGCGAACAAATCGGGTCACGAACAGGGTCTCGGAGTGAATTAAGCTCGTGAGACGAGGTCTCACTGTGTGTGTGTATAATCAGAATAGAAAGTAGTGATCACTAATTAATAGGGTAGAATAAAATGTAATGAATATGAGGCGGAAAACAGAATGAGTAGAATTAGGTAGAAGGAATATGCTGGATAGAACTGAATAATGGGAATGTATAGAATAACAGCAGATTAATAACGTAGAATGAATACAGTAGAAAAACTCGAATAGTGTTCCGGGAGAAAATATCCAAAAAGGTGGTGAACTTATTTATTTATTTATTTATTTATTATTGTTATTATTATTTTTTTTGGTTGCAGCATCACAAACTAATTAAAATTCAACAACATTATAAAATATCTACAATTCTGGTAGTGAAACTGGTTGAAAAAGCAGACTGGATTGGGGGATAAAATTGCCTTTTTTTTTTTCTTTTTTTTTTGCAGGTGGTTTGGTAAATGCTGGTACATCCACGAGCTTCTTAAGTATGAATTTGACATGGAATTCGACGTAAGTACGTTTCACTTCAGATCCACATCTCGTTAAGGATCAGTGCATTCCTTAAAACTAGCTCTCGGGTGATGGTTTCTTTAATCCAACTCTGATTTAAGATTCCAGTCACATATCCCGCCACAGCGCCTGAAGTGGCGATCCCTGAACTAGACGGCAAGACGGCGAAGATGTACAGGTCTGTTTTTCTTTTTCTTTCTTTCTTTTTTTTTACTGCTTCTTCTGTTTCTTACCTGAACCCAAAGTGCTTTGGAAAATTTGATTTTGTTTCATTTCATTTTAAAGAGGGGGGAAGATCTGCCTGACGGATCACTTCAAACCGCTGTGGGCGAGGAACGTGCCCAAATTCGGCCTGGCTCATCTGATGGCGCTGGGAGTAAGTGTCACGTCTTTGAGTGATCCGATTCAGAGTCCGTTTGTTGTACGCTGAGCGTGCGTCACGTTGTTTGCTCTCCTCAGCTCGGGCCCTGGCTTGCCGTGGAGATCCCAGACCTCATTGCTAAGGGGATAATACAGCACAAGGAGCAGCAGAGCAGCTGAAAAACTCAATGATGGAGAAATCAACTACCTGTCTTAACATCTTCAAATCCTAACCGACTAAATGGTCAGCTTGGCAACGCCATACACACATACAAAAACATACTGTACTGTGTGTGTGATTAAAAAAAACGAAACTGTTAACCCGAATCCGGGACCAGTGCAGGTTATGGACTTCTTGTAAATGTAAAATATTTGTGTCTGTTGTGTGTCTTCAACCCTGTATTCTTAACATCAAATTAAACCAAGATAATGGCATGAACCTGTGTTGCTCATTATGACCTTTCCTACATTCCTAATTAATCAGGTACGTCAGAAATCGTCCAACCGTAGCACCATGGTGGTACAGCGAGTATCCCTGCCACCTCAGAGCTTTGTCACTGTCTGTGTGGACTTGAGCCAAAAACAGGGATCTGAGGATACCATTAGTTACAGATTAGACAGGTGAGAATGAGAAAAAGTCCAGGTGATATCTCCTCCATCTTCAGCAAGTCCGTGTCCAACTGTAGCCTCAGATTCCTCTTATTGGTTGGACCCCATGTGGTCTTCTGCTTTGGAAGCCCATCAAGCTTAAGGTCTTAACATGTTCTGCGCTCTGAGATGCTTTTCAGCTCACCACGGTCGTAAAGAGTGATTATTTGAGTTAGTCTTCCCATCAGCTCAAACCTCTTTTGTTCTTGATTTCTCTCTCACACTTCACTCAATTTCCACTCACTGGATGATCTTTGGTTGGTTGGTTGTTTTTTTTGTTTTTGCACCATTCTGTGTGAAAATCCAAGGAGATCAGTTTCTGAAATACACAAACGAACCATCGGGCTAAATTCTCCCCCCCCCCCCCCCCGATGCTGCATCTCAATGCCTGATGTGAACATTACCAGAAACTCTTCACCTGTATCTTTATGTCTCTATGATCTGCTCCCACACGATCGGCTGATGGGATAATCTCATGAATGTGCAAGGATACCGGCGTTCACTCAAAAAAAAAAACAATACCGTTCCTTTATAAAGGTTTTCCACCATTATTTTTTTTTATTTCTTTCATGCTGAGTGGTAAAATTCATTGCATTTCAACAGTCAAAACCATAATCTGACCAACAGGAGCACATCTTCAAAAAAACAACAACAAAAAAGACAGATTGTCAGTATAAGATTATAGGATTATCACTGTTTCATGGCGAGACATAATAAGGTACTGAACGGAAGGAAATATTTCCCTTGTCCGTGTATGCGGATGTCACATTGCAGGCGTATTGTGTAAACATTTTGTTATCACAGAACAAATGTGATGTACACAGAATTGCATAGATATCAATATGGGTTCTGAAGGCAATAAGGTTGTGCTGTTTAATGAACCTGAGTTCCTTCCGTGTGTCTTTGGCTAAATACACAAGAGTGAATATTGAGTAGTAGAAAAGTTTTTTTGTTTTTTTTTGGCATCCTGTCTTTATACAAGGATATTATCATGTGACGAATAACAAACCCATTCCTAGAATCATAAATTTTCCAAGCATGATTGTCATTTTGACTACTCGGGACCCTTATATATGTCGTAATCATACTGTAACTAAAAATCGCACTTCATTACAAAATTTGAAGTATATATGGCAAAAAATATATTTGCGTCCAAAACATCGCAAACTTTGTCCAGTGAGCCGAAAGAGTCGAGTCCTGGTGATGGGCTGATCCGAATGATCTGATTCAGTGAAAAGATTCTGAGTGGGTGGAGCTAAAATAAACAAACGAGCATACCAACAAATAAACAAACAAAAAAAGTCCTGTAAACTCAAAGTCAGCCCTGAAAATAAAAAAAAGTGGGTGATCCAGTTGCAGGTCAAATGACAGCTTGATGGATATAAAAGTGAGTATAGATTTGTAATTCATACACAATGAAGTGAACTCCATAGTGGAATGAATCGAACTGTGGTACCCAAAAGCAGCAAAGTTTTCAGCAAAAGCACCGTATCCACTTAAATCAGCTAAGATGTATTCAATTATCAAGTTCAAGAAAGTGCTAGAATCAAGCGGGTATGTTAAAAACCCAAAATTCCCCAGATGTTTGGTTTCAGAAAGTGTATTTATTCATTCATTTATTCATTGATTGATTGCAAATTTGCAAATCTTTCTAACAAAAAAGGGAAGTGCAGTTGTGTTGTTTGGCATCCCACTTTCTTGTGTATTCGATCACACAGTGTTATCTATGGGAGTGGGGGAAAAATATATATATATTATACATGCATACACACACAGGTTTTTTTTTTTTAAGTAGTGGAAGCCATTTGAAGCATAATCCCTTTTTTTCCCCTTAGCATGTCGTTTGGTTTCAGGCTCAGATAAGAAACCCTACTTAACAGAAGTTGACAGAATTGTACAACAGAAGTAAAGCTGATATGATTTCTACAGCTACAGAAACGATTCAAAAGAGTCGATTCGTTTGCAAACGACTCATCTCAAGGATTGGGGGCGGTCAGACACACAACAATCCTGTTCATGTATGACCACATTGTATGCGTGCCTCTGGAAAAGTGGCCCCATCACTGAAAGAGTGCATTATACGGATTTACAAAATCCCTTTCAGGAAGTAATCCGTTAAACTGTTCTACAAAATATGGTTTACATTAATACTTTTGTTGGGCAGCACTAAAGAAAGCTCGTAGAGGTCATCCTAGGTCACGTGAGTTTTGAGTAAATCGGTCGAAATGATTATTTGTGCTAACTTTAAAAGGAAATTCCTGAGCAGTTCATTATTACTTATGTGTCCTGATGTTGCCTGATTAAGGTTATTACACAGGTTAGTACGCATGACAGCTGGATAAGTGCGAGCTGCTCCTCCGCCGTCCTCCCGACTTACCATTTCCTTTCGCAAATCTCCGCTGCAGCATGTAGTTTGCATGATGCAAAAATGTTGGCTATATGTATGCTTCCCTTATTTGTTAGTTACATTAGCCTAGCAACAGTGGTAAATTTATGACACCAGTACATTTGGGGTCAGGGCAAAGAGTATTTCTTTCAAAGGATTTGACCTTGTTTGTAAAAAAAAAAAAAAAAAAAAAAGAAAGAAAGAAAAAGAAAAAAGAAAAAAATCACTATACATCCAGTAATGGATTGGTGTGTTACCCTCAGTGTTCCTGGGATTGGCTCTGGATCCACCGAGACCCTGATCAGGATAAAGCACTTAGTGAAGATGAATGAATGAATTAATCAATGAATGAATCACTATATCAGACCGTCTCCCTAGTATGTTATACAGCCATATTTTTTCTGGCATCATACCCTGGTTGAGAAACAGCTTCCTAGCCCCAGTGCTTGCACTTGTGTTTGGTCATCAGTGTGCAAATGTTTTCCCCGCAGCCCCAGCAGGTCTGGACGCTATGCGCTGGAACGATTCTCCCCTTGCACAGCTTGCACACTTGCTGGTTGGTGCCGGCGGTGGCAGCTTGTGGAGACGCCTGGGTGATTAACTGCTTGAGTTCATTCAAAATGGTGGGATTGGGCGCCAACACAACATCGGACACCTTGACGCGTTTGGGGTCCCACACGCAGTCTTCCTCCAGGCCACTGGGAACAGCCTTCATACCGCAGTTGGGTGGCACCCAGGCTGTGTCGTAGCCTTGGCTATGCCAGGTCTTCTGCAAAGGGTGGTTGTCTGTGTCAATTTTCTTGACTTTTCCACAGTCAACGCTGAGCTTCAGAACCACGCGGTCGTTGAAGGTGGAGTTCAGGGGGTAGCGTTCGGCTTTCTTCTGGTTGCGGCTCACGTAAACCCCAGGCCCCAACATCCCATCTGGGGACTGACGGAAGCCATTTTGGATGATGTGGCGTGCTGCTTGGACCTTGGTGCCATGGTACATGGTGTAATTCCTGCCAGATTTAGGTGTTTGTTCTGCTCTGAGGTGGTGGTCCTCATCGTAGGCCACTTTCCAACCATAGAAATTAATGGACATCTTTTTGTTTTTCTTTTTTCTCTGTACCAACAGAAATAAAAGTACACTGTAATAAGCTGATAGTGTAAATTCTAAAGGAGTCCTAAAGTCAAGTCTATTTATCATTTGTATAGTATTGCACAGTATTCCAGTATTTCATATGTTCTTGGGTTGTCCTTCTCGGAGAATGTGGAACCCTACAACATTATTTCCCTATTAGGACGTAAACAGTTACAACCCTTTAGGAAGCAAATAAACAAATAGATAAATAGATAGATAGATAGATAAATAAATAAATAAATCCACCCTGAGAACCTTGCACATAGTAAATCTTTATAATTAAAAATCAATCTTCAACAGCCAAGAAGTTGCGAGTATCTTTTTTGTATATGCTTCAATCGTTTCCTACGTTACCTACAACATGATAGGGTGTCTGTGTGATCTGGCACTAGCTTTATCTGTCGTCTGGTAGATTGCTAACTAGCATAGTCGAGTCTCTACCCGAGGCCCTGTTCACACCTTGGATTAATATCCGTTTCGAATGATCACAAGTGGACCGTGAAATGCATTACACCTGAAATTATGGATGCATCCTCATTGACTATGAGCGAGTGCATTTTATACATCGTTTGTGCAAGAGGAAGGGTGTCACGCACGTTTTTATGCCAGTCTTCTGCTGTTTTTGTTATAGAAGGTGAACCATCCCATGGATCCTCTACAAAGATTTCAATAGTGTGGTTTGTTAACAAAACTTCAAAATGAATGACAGATGAAATGACAATAAAAAATATTACAATCAGCTGCTTTTCTCTCCACGGTTCAATTCAGTCCGATCCAATTTTATTTGTATAGCGCTTTTAACAATGGACATTGTCACAAAGCAACGTCACGGTATATAAGGTCCAAATAAAAGCTTATTAATCTATAAACATATCTAGAAGTAAGTAGGTGGCACGGTGGATAAGTGGTTAGCACTTTTGCCCCACAGCAAGATGGTCCTGGGTTCGGTCCCCGGGGTTGACCTGGGCACCTTTCTGTGTGGAGTTTGCAAGTTCTCCCCGTGGCTGCGTGGGTTTCCTCTGGGTCAAACACAGTCCAAAGACACGTATATTAGACATGTACACAGTCCAAAGACATGTACATTAGGTGGACTGGCTACCCTAAATTGCCCATAGGGGTGTGTTTGTGCAAGAACCTGAGTCCTAAGTTAGGGGAGGGTGGGCGTGGGGCTAGCGACTTCAACCTGTAGAATGCACTTAGCTACGGAAATGTCAATCGAGCCCCAGGGGGCTGCTTGACACCCTATGTGCCGGACGGCATGGACAGGACTAATGAGCAAGCCTGGACATTTATGTAAAGCAGTGATACTCAACTGTGTCACAGGCCCTGTTTACACCTAGCATTACCATGATGTCCTGGGTGATTTGATCACAAGTAGGCAGTGCTAAGTAGAGGTGGAGGGTCCATTGTGTCTCGCAGACGTGGCCCGGGGAATACTGTTGGAGCATCGCTTTTATCTATTAGCCTAGCGGTGGACAGATCTCACAGTGGTTATGTATTTTTTTTTGCCTCATGCAGTGATATGGTCAACAAGCTGCTCCTACACTGGTGTGGGATGCATTGTGTGCGTGCATGTTTGCATTACAAACATTATGTGGTCATATGCATCCCAGACCACCTCTGCGAGATACCATAGACCCTGTTCACGCCTATATTTAGCACTGTCTACTTGTGATCGAGTTACTCAGGACATGATGGTCGTGCTCGGTGTGAACAGGGCCTGTGACATAAGTTTTATAACTGCTTTCAGTCAACTCCTACTACTTCTAATAAAAGTTTTGTCATTAATATAAAGTCTGAACAAGGTACTGAACAGCCTGGGAAAAGGTGAATGTTTGTTTGTTTGTTTGTTTGTTTTTTGATGCTAACAGTGAAACATGCTACTATGCTAGTTGGTCCCCGTGTGACGTCAGAAGGGGCAATCAATCGCGAACCTCTCGTACAGGAAGAACGAAAATACAACGCCAACCGACAGATTAGCACGTGAAGTACCACTAAACCTGAAGTATTTCCAATATAAACACGTTTAATGTGTGTTCAGGGTGGATTTCCTGTTGTATTATAATCCCCAGCTCTCACAGAACCATTTGCTATAACAATGTAAACAGAAAGCAATCCTTTGCAGACCCGAGTTTGACAACTGGAGGTCATGAATATGAAGTGAATGAACTAATAATAGTAAGAAATATAATAATTTTTTAAAAAGTTCGAACAATACACGGGAGAATTCTCAAAACGTTAAATAAACACAAAACAAGCACTTACCTGTGTTTTTTAGTGCTCCTTCCTTCCTCAGCAGTCACACGTCCCAATACTTCTGCTACTTTCGTTTTCGTTTCATTTCAGCTCATAAGTGTCCTTTTCTCTTCCTGGAACTGAGAATGATCCCCTCCCACATGCACTTGCTGAAAAAGAGTGACGTTAGGAGTGTCTATTAAAGCCTAGCACATTATAGTCACTCCAGATTTGGGTCATTATTACTTATATTTTTATTTATATTATTATTATTATTATTATTATTATTATTATTATTATTATTATTATTATTATTAGTGCTGACCCTCATCCACGGCTGTCTAATAAACCCGGAAGCCATTCCAAACCAACCCTTATTTACTCCGTAGTGCACTATTCTGTGCCGCTGGGAATTGAGCTAATTAAGCACATTGGTGAAGATACAACATCCCTTTTATATTCTGTAGAAATGTCTTCAATCAAGTGTCCAAACCACGCAGAGTTCCCTGTAAACAGGACTCCTAGTGCCCTTTGTAGATTTTAGGGAATAGGGAACAAAGCCCCGTTTCGGACACAGCCATACACGTTCCCTTCACGTAGGTCACTTTGGTTAGGCGGAAGCTAAATAAAAAAAAGTTAGTCTCATGATAAAATGTTCACATTAAAAGCCTGTATGACTGAGCATGCGCTGAACGTGAAGTTTGTGTTTTGTTTATATTAACGCTTTTCATGGATCAGCGCGGGTAACGGTTTCCACCCGGACTTATTTAATCGTTACTCTGAAATATCGAGCTAAAGCACCTTTTCAGTAATAATAATAATTATTAGTAGTATTATTTTAAATCCAATGCGTATATTCCGACATATACCGTTTCAGGTGAACACCATTTTACGTGTCTGGTTTCATTTTGTCTTATCTGCAGTCCGAAAAGGGGGTGGGGGCTTGCTGTAGGCACCTAGCAATACGCGATGCCTTTAATAAACTCCGCGTCGCTTTCTTTCAGTCTTTCATTTCTCACTTCACCCCCCCCCCCCCGTCATTTTTATTCCCTCTTGTCAGCCTGTCACTCTGAAAAGAAACCCCCAACAAACGAACATAAAATAAAAAACCAACCGCAACGACGTTACGTGGACACTTTGCGCGAGCCATGGTTTCCACCCGGAATCATTTCACTGTTACTCTTCAAATGGATTTGTCAGGATTAGTACGCTAACAAGCAGTCTTTAAAATGAAATAAATAAAAACATATATGTATTTTTTTATGTTTTTTTTTTTTTTTTTGTCTTTAGCCGTCGTGTAAACATTTAATACGCATTATTTTGCGTGTTTTGTTTGAGGACTTCTCATTTGCAGCTCTCTTTATCGAAGGGGGAAGGAAATTGTTGGTCTTGAGGTAACTAGGTAGCGAGCATGTAGAGTGTAGTGCATTTGCATCTCTCTCTCTCCCCGCACACAAGCTCACCCTGTTCTCCTCAGCAGGTAAATAGGTGATCACAGGATGCTCGGGAAGCCCTTTTTTCTGCTCCAGTGCCTTGCTCTCTGAGGGAAGTGTGTTAGAGAGAAGATGTCGGAGAGGCTGGGAGTGCTCCTGGTTGGAGAAGGGAACTTCTCCTTCTCTGTGGCTCTGTGTGAATCGGGGGATGTGGAGAGCATCACAGCGTCCTGCTTACAGACCGAGCAGCAGGCCGTTTCTCAGGAAATCGCTGCCCACAACATCCAGCGCCTGCGAGACCGAGGTGAGACGTGCACCGTCTGTATGTCTCATGAATGGAGCTCCTGAAGTAGTTCAGGGAAAATTACCGGGTGGTGTAAATAGCCTGAATTAGTGTAGTAGGTGACCAATGCGCGTTGCCATGGCGACCCGCTACACTGAGTACATCCGGGGTTTGCGTTGCTTCTTTTTTTTCCCCTTATAAGCTTTTTATGTCGTTTAACGCCTTTAAAAGGGCAACAGGAAAAGTTGGTCATTTCTTCCTAGTATGTATTGTGTCAGAACAACAACAACAAAAAAAAAAAAAAACAACCCACTTTGGACACCTGACTTCCGGTCCGGAATGTCTTCTTTGTACAGTGGAACCTCTGGTCACGAACTTGATTCGGTCCCGAGACTCTGTTCGTGACCCAAATCAGTTTTTCCCATTGAAATGACTGCAAATACCATTAATGTGTTTCAGGCCTCAAAAACAATATATTATGGGTTTATGTGTGACAATAAAACATAGAATAAAATTCAAGTAATCTTAATTATAGAAAAATAAACCTAAATGAAATAAACAGATGATTTTACTGCACGCTACCTTTGCGGTGGAGACGTAATTGCTGGTGTAGCGGGACGGTGGCAGTGGCGGTATGATATGGTGGCAGTTCTCATGTTTTGTGACGATTTCTTGGTTTATTTCAACTGTTATACACTTAGGCTTCTTACTCTCACTACCATTTCCACTTTCTTGGGACCCATAATGAAACTTATAGAGCAAAAATGCAGAGAAACACGACAAAAAAAATGCATTGAACACATTCACACGAGTGCTTGACCGGAACTGAATGTCTGTGCCGCAGAGGGTGTGTGAAGCAGTGGCGGAGGGATATTTCTTCTTACTCTCACTACTGTTTCCACTTTCTTGGGGCCCGTAATGAAGGATTATAGTAGAGTAAAAATGCCGAGAAACACAATGAAAACATGCTGTGCGTATTTTTTTTTTAATGAGTTTTAAGCACAGAAAAAAAAATCAAAGTTTGAACAATACTTAATTATGCAAAAACTTACTTTAAACTACCAAGAAAACTAACCTTGCATGAGTCGACTTCTGGCGTTAAGGAAGTGAGGAGGAAGATGAGCGGGGAGGAGGTTACTGTACGGTCAATGAAAGCACATCTGGCTGAGACTGATTAAAGGGACACGCGCATCTTTGTTTGTTGCGCAATATGCAGTTGCACAATACAGAGACAGGAAATGGGAAAATATTGGCGCGTACGAAGGAGAAGGGGAACTGGCCGGGGCTGTGTTTGTTCGACGCCCGATTATGTGGTCGTGACCAGATGCAAAATTTTGGTGGATTTTGTGGTCAGGAACTGACCTGAGGATCGAACCCAGGACTTTCTTGCGTTGAGGCGACAGTGCTAACCACCACACCACACCACCGTACCACCTCAAAATAAGCTATCCAGGAAACTAATGAAAATAAAATAACTAAAAAAATTCAGGAAGGTTATTTTTTTTTCCGGCCCGGTACCAAAAGACCCATGGACCGGTACCGGTCCGCGGCCCGGTGGTTTGGGACCCCTGACTTAATCCATTGTTGTTATTTTTAAATGTTGAAGATAAAGTTTGATGTATTCACTTTCTTTCTCAGCAACAGCACACATTCTGCTTCTCCATTTAGATATATAGCCTTTGCAGTCCAAGATTGGGGTTTTTCTCTCTTCAAAGTTCTCTTTTTTGCAAATGTCGAAGTCTGGGCTTTTTTCACTGGTTTCTGATTACATCAGAGTCAGAAAGTCCCTGTGGTAGCTGTGTCCATCGATTTTTGACTCCATGTGCAATGAAGGAGTTCCTGTCATTGGATGCACCAAGTGATGAAACCATAACTGAATCCGAAAAGTGCTTGCTTCCTCACAGAAGCCGGGCTGAGTTAGTTTCCTTTTTCTTGCACATAGCTGCATGAACTCGGTCATTCTGCGCGTTTCTAGGTGTCTCTTTCCCCAGACTTTTCCGACCGGGAGCGCAAAAGAATTTCTTTCACCTGTCGAGGCGTTTCTTTCTTTGTACCATCAGACGTTTTGAACTATCAGACGTTTAAAAGCTTAAACTTAACGCCCATTACTTTTTCCACAAGATTCAGGAAAATTGCATTGGCAACATTTCTTTTTTCTGTGTGTGTGTTTGTTTAAATGGTCATAACTCCACTCCTAGTACGGCAAAATCTATCCATAAATCGAAATACAAATGTATGCACTTTTAATTTGAGTTATTATCTTAAGTTTCCAGCACCAAACGTTCTTTCGATATTGAAAGTTTGAAAAGTGGACCAAATTCATTTATTTATTTATTTAACAGTAGTAATAATAATAATAATAATAATAACTATAACTCCAAGCTCCTTAATTACATCATTATATGTAAGGAACAAAACGCTTTCCTGACATGACTCTTGCTTGAAGACGATCAGTAACTGAGTGAGGTCATGGAGCGACTGTTACCAGTAACTGTTCACACAACTCGTATTTATAGACCTGCAAGCTTGAGTTGGCGTTATTACAATGACAGTTATTTTTCTTCTTATGAAATGTGATAAGCTGAAGGATTTGCATCCTAGTGTCCATTAAAGCATGTTTCCTGGTGTTGGTTGCTATGAAACAGCCTCAGTCTACATGCACACTGATTAGCTCATACAGATTATTGAGCGTGTGTGTTTGTGTGTGTGTATTTTAGGCTGTACGGTGCTTTTTGAGGCGGACTGCACACGCCTAAATGAGCACGAGGTCATCCGGCGACGTGTCTATGACCGCATCATTTTCAATTTTCCTCACTGTGGGCGGAAAAGCGGCGTCAAGAAGAACCGTACTCTCCTGGCCAAATTCTTTACAAGGTGAGACCTGGTTATCTTTTTATCTTCTTTTTGTCTGAGGCTTTGTTCGGTGGTTACGCAGGCGTTCAAGGGTTACACAATCGCTTCAGATGCTTAACACACTCGCTTGTGATGCTGCGTGCGAACCCCATGTGCCATGAACTGAATGGTGGTGCCTTTTTTTTTCCCTCTCCCTCTAGCTGCACAGAAGTGCTCAAGGCCGGCGGAGAAGTGCACGTGGCTTTATGCAACGGCCAGGGAGGCACGCCATGTGACAGCCCAATGAGAGAATGGCACAATAGTTGGCAGGTGGTTGCCATGGCAGCCGAGGCTGGCCTCATTCTCAACGAGGTCCATCCTTTTGATCACAACAGATACCAAGGTTACAAATGCACGGGTTACAGGTAAGCGGCAGCTTTCTCCTGAGAAGTGCCCGCAAGCGTTCTTTTTAAGCTGTTGGGTTGTCCCATTCGAGTCGTGTTCATTTTTCTTGTAGCATTTCCAGGCATGGTTTCTGTAAGTAATTTGGATGCATCACAGCTGTTATAATAGAAACAAACAAGAGTTTTCGTTCTGAGACTCTGTTCACGACCCGAATCAGTTTTTCCCATTGAAATGAATGTAAATACAATGAATGTGTTTCAGGCCTCAAAAACATGTTTTTAAAGTGTATTATGG
>JAQMCW010000017.1:11786751-11811293 GCA_030068335.1 Chrysichthys cranchii | reverse complement strand
GGATACGTAGTTGCTGGCGTAGGTGGACGGTGGTGGAGGGATATGGTGGCGGTTCTCATGTTTTGCGATTATTTCTTCCTTTATTTCAACTGTTATGTGCTTAGGCTTCTTACTCTCACTACCATTTGCACTTTCCACTTTCTTGGAAGCCATAATGAAGGCTTATAGAGCAAAAATGCAGAGAAACACAACAAAATGCGTTGAACACTAGTGCTGCCACTAACGACTAATTTTCTAATGATTAATTTTTCGACTAATTTTTCGATTAATCTTGATGACTAATTAAAAAAAAAAATCAAGCGGTTGCAATTTTCATCTGTTCATTTTATTTAACAAAATTCAAGGCTCAGAACATAAAATTTCGCCTCTATCATAACAGAAGTAAACAATGTTTAAATATTTGTTTACTAAACATAGATATATATTCCTAAATAAATAAAATAAAATGCAATTACAAAAGTATAAATTTGGAGTGTGCTGCTGACATCCATGAAATAAGTCTTCTTTGACCCTTTGAGGCATGGCATGGTGGTCAGATTAAAGTTTAGGAGCTCCCTTTCGTCATTATGAAGTGGCAGGTTACGCCCAAGTATGCCTCTGTGGCAATGCTGGTCCACACATCTGTTGTCAAACAGATCATGGAGCTGCAGGACAGGGCATCTTTGATTCGCTGCATTTGCAGAGCATAATTTTTCCATCATTTTGGTGAAGCATGTCCTTTTGGGTAGAATGTAGCCAGGTTGAAATACTGTCACCATGTTCTGAAATCCTTTGCCTTCCACAGTGTTGAGTGGTCGCATGTCTGTCACAATCATTTTGAAGACACTGTCAGTGAGCACTGCTGCAAGCTGTGGTGTGCAGTCCTTCCTTGGAAGAAATTCCATCAGAGTACTTTGCTTGAAACTGACAAAAACAGAGAGAAAAAATATAATGACTCAAAAAGTAGACTTGGAGAGCCCTTTCCTAAATATCTTGTCTTGACTTCCCTTCAACAACATACATACATTACCGGTACTTTTATTTGTATAGGCTCGTTAAGTAAGCGGTTGAAAACATTATATTTGATCTATGTAGGCCTAACTTTGGAATCCTCTGCATTTCCATTAGGCCATGCCATTTAAGTTAGAGGACGAGGCTGCTACGCTACATAATGAAATACGTTGTCTCCGGCGGTGCCATGCTGTGTGTGTGTGTGTGTGAGATTTTCCTGGGAGGTCATCCTGTGTGTGCGTGCGAGTTCCAGAGGTTACTGCTGTTATCTGTGTTGTGTGTGTGTGTGTGCTCATTCCATAAACCGGCTATTCGGAAAAACCCTGTCTGGAGTTTGGTAATGTCTCAGTAGCGTTGTTACAATAATATGCTGCTTGCGCATATGTAAATCGCGTGTGGATAGTGTTGTTCAACGTCGTTTTCAAAAACATTACCAAAGTGTGAGGTAGCCTGCTTAGCATCCAAAGCCAGTCACAATAGTTATAAAATAAGTAAGAGCTAGGGTTTAATGATCATACTTACGTTGTCTTTTCCTTTTCTGAAATGTCTTCAACAACTCCCGTGTGTTTTCTTTTTAAGGTGCTCACGCATCGTGGTCGTGCTCCCGTGATAAGCCAAAGAAGTCTTACAGAGTATACAGGCCACTCTATCACCAGCTGTCCTAAAGTATTCCCATACTTTTGATGTTTTAGGTCTTGCTACAGAAGTCACCGCTGTTCTTGAGTCTGACTCACCTGCTGCTGCCGCCATTTTCATACCGCTTTTAACTCAAAATCATGCACAAAACAGGGGAAGAGAGGAAGAGAGCGGGTAGCCAGCAGGGTGCGCACAGCAAACACTAGTGGTGTGGAGGGGAATTACCTGAACTCAGACGAGCCGTTTGAGACTAATAATAAATAGGCGACTAGTCAACCAAAAAATTTGTCGTCGACGAATTTTCATAGTCGATTACATCGACTAATCGCGGCAGCACTATTGAACACGTTCACACTACGAGTGCTTGACCGGAACTGAATGTTTGTGGCATGAAGCGTGGGTTGGCTGTCTGTACGTCAGGTCGAGGATTTGTTCGTCGGTCGGTACAAAATCTTTTCTGGAATTTAGTTTGTACGTCAATTTGTTCACCGTCCGACGCGTTCGCGAGCCGAGGTTTCACTGTACCTTTATGGTAACATATTTTTCCTGCTTCTTCCTTGCTAAGCCTCTGTAATGTTACTATTTTAAATATTTCTGCAAAAATTTTCACTCCCCATGTAATTAGATGGTCTGCTGAACAAGTGAATAAGTAGTTGTAAAAACAAACATTGGCAGAGCCTCAGACTTTGACTATGTGCACTATGATGTTTGTAACTGCTTTTGAAAAATAAACCGGGATTATTTTAACAATCATTTTCTTAGGCATTTTCGTAACCTTTGCTCTGACGATACTCCGATGGTCCGCCGCGCTGCTGCGTCTAAGCTGGGCGAGTTTGCCAAAGTGTTGGAGCTCGATTACGTCAAGAGCGACATCATCTCTCTTTTCACTGCACTGGCTTCTGACGAGCAGGTGAGTCTGTCAGATGCTTGATAAACCCTTGAGTGCGTCTTTAAATATGCATCTTTGGTTTCAGAAAGTTCTCATTATTCCCACGCATAGGCAGACGTGGCTGTAACTCTCAAAATCAAAAGCAAGCTCACTGGTCATTCCAGTGATGTACTGAATATGTGCTTATTTCCTTGTGAATGCATCCTGCAGGACTCAGTGCGTCTCCTGGCTGTGGAGGCGTGTGTGAGCATCGCCACGCTGCTGCCCCAGGAGGACCTGGAATCTCTGGTCATGCCCACTTTGCGACAGGCCGCCGAGGACAAGTCCTGGAGGGTGCGCTACATGGTGGCAGACAAGTTCTCTGAGGTGAGTGGGAATGTAATCTAACACTGTCTTTAGATTCCTGATTCCCCTGAAGTACAAAGGGACTGATGGATAAGGTTTGGTACAAGAGTCCCCCCCTTGTGAAATCTAATATGTGGAACTGACACCTCTGTGGTTTCCATCCGTTATTGTTACCATTTACGTAATTGAACTCGAAAGCTGTCACGTTTTGACATTTTTTGCGAAAACCTGAGCCGTTTCAGGTCATGTTTAACCAAAGATTATTCTTCAGAAATACATGCATGCCTTGAGCGCTAATTTAATTGAAGCTTCTGTCAGAATAATTGAATGCTTGTGGATCTGTCTGTCTATCTACACACAGACACGCACACGTTGGTGTATTCCGTACCAGTGAAAAGTTTGAATACACCTACTCATTCAAGGAAAATAAAGTTTAGAAACACCTACTCATTCATGAATTAACACATGAAAATATGCTGTAAACATGCTTTTATGTTTTAGATTTTTAATAGTCAGCATTTATCTTGTTGACAGCACTGCACGCTATTGGCATGATCTTAACCTGCTTCATGAATGAGTCGCCTGAAATGACTTTCAATGAACAGGTGTGCGTTGTTAAAAGTTAAGTGTCAAAAGTGGAGTTTCTTGCCTTCTTAACGTGTTTGAGCTCATCTGTTGCGTTGCGTTGTGTTGCGTTGAGGTAGTGTTGGTATGCAGTAAATAGCCCTATTTCTACAACTGTAGTAATTCATATTATGTCACGAACCATTCAGCTACGTTAAGAGAAATAAGTCCATCATCGCAATAAGACGTGAAGGTCACTCAATCCAGACAATTGCAAGAACTTTGAATGTATCTTCAAGTTCAGTTGCAAAAACAAATCAAACTCTATGATGAACCTGGCTCACATGAGAACTGTCCCAGGAAAGGAAGACACAGACTTACTTCTGCTGCAAAGGATAAATTCATTCGAGTTACCAGCTTCAGAGACCCCCAATTACCAGCACAGCACATTAGAGTCTGCATCAAACATCAACTGTTTGAAGGAGAACTGCTTGAATCGGGCTTTCATAATTGACTTACTGCAGAGAAACCGCTACTGAGGGAGGCCAGTAAGAAAGAAGAGAAGACCGGTTGAGCCAAGAAACACAAGTAGTGGACATTAGCCCAGTGGATGTCTGTATCGGTCTGATGAGTCCAAATGTGAGATCTTTGGTTCCAAAAGCCATGTGTTTGTGAGACGCAGAAAAGGGGAGCGGATGGTATCTGCATGTGTGGTTCCCACCGGGAAGTATGGCGGAGGAGGTGTGATGGCGTGGGGGTGCTGTGCTGGTGACGCTGTTGTCGGTTTCTGCAAGATTGAAGGCGCACTATACCAGCATCCCTGCCAGAGCGTTCTGCTGCGACATGCCGTCCCGTCTGGTTTGCAGTTAGTGGGATCATCATTTGTTTTTCAAAAGGACAATGACCCAAAACACCTTCAGGCTCTGTAAGGGCTATTTAACCAAGAAGGAGAGTGGAGGAGTACTGCGTCAGATGACTTGGCCTTCAGTCACCCAACCTAAACCCAGTTCAGAGGGTTGTGGATGAGTTAGACCGCAGAGTAAAAGAAAATCCGGCTACTTCATGAAGCGTGCGTGCGTGTATACATACATACATACAGCGGACCCTCTGCTCACAAATTTAATTCGTTCCGAGACTCTGTTCATGACCCGATTTATTCGCGACCCCCTGAATCAGTTTTTCCCCACTGAAATGAATGTAAATACAATTAATGTGTTTTAAGCCCTCAAAACATGTTTTTAAAGTGTATTATAGGTTTATGTGGGGCAATAAAACTAAAATAACCTTAATTATAGAAAAATAAACCTAAATGAAATAAACAGATGATTTTAATGCATGTTACCTTTGCGGTGGATACGTAGTTGCTGGCGTAGGTGGACGGTGGCGGAGGGATATGGGGTGGTACTCATGTTTTGTGATTATTTCTTTCTTTATTTCACTGTTATGTTTCACCGTTATAATGTTAAGTCACACTTGAGCAGGCGCAAATTGAGCAAGTCTGTCCGGGGCAGACTAAAGGTGTTTTTTTTTTGTTTGTTTTTTTTTATTAAACAAGTGTGACCTCTATGTAGGGATTATTTGTGTTCTGTTCAAATTCAAATAATAATCGGGAAGATTTGTCATATAGGTTCGGATAATCATTAGGTTTCCTACAAAGAGACGTCTGACAAAAGACATCATGAAACAATTTTAGTTAAATGTGGATAAAGCTTCGACCCATTTGCCCAGACGCCTTAATTAAATTTGTTTGTGCTCTTCACAGCCACAAATTCTCAGAGTCTCGTTTCGTCAGTTAGTTTTGTAAGCATTAGAATTTCCACATCAGTTGCTATGATCTCAATTTTTTTTCAGCATCACCAGAAGCTGTAACTGATTTTGTCGTTTCTTCCAAAACAAAAGTGTATCTCATATTTTTTATTCATGTACTTTGTTGAGAACTAAAATGCAAAGTGAATTGCAAATGTGTGTTCATTTTTGGCCATGTTGGAGCGTGATGATGAGATATGGCATGCATACACTTAAATGTAGATGCTATGACATGGAATATCTCATATCTTCAGTTCACACAGGATTGTGAGTAGTAGTAGTAGTCAGCACTGCAGATATATTTCAAATTGTCACTTGCAGTTTTAATGTTTCTTAAAATATGTTTTTTATTTTAGAGCTGATCTGATTGGGCTGATTATGATATTGATGGAACAGGTTGTCATGGGAAATATAGAAATACAGCAAGCAGCATCCCCCTCCCCCCATTTCTTTCTCAGTAAAGTGTTTGAACTGTTACTGGTTTAATTTTCATTGTAGGGCAATTTTTTCGATGCATAGTTTGTTTAAATTGATGTATTTTTCCTTTGAACTTGTAGTTGCAAAAGGCCGTCGGTCCAGAAATCACAAAGAATGACCTTGTGCCAGCCTTCCAGAACCTTCTCAAAGACTGCGAGGCTGAAGTGCGGGCCGCTGCTGCTAACAAGGTCAAAGGTATTGGTGCTCTTGCAACTACCTCTTATGTTTGAGTTTCCTCTTTGGAAACTGGTACTGCTTGTTACCAAAAGAGCTGTTACACAGTAATTTGTCCATTAGTCTGTTTTGATTCATTTCCCTGTGTTGTTTTTAATCCTTTGGTCATCAGAATTCTGCGAGAATTTACCAGAAGACAGCCGAGAGACGATCATCATGAATCATATTCTTCCCTGCGTCAAGGTACATTACTCATCAGGTCACCAGTGTCTGGGTCTCTAGACTTAAAGACTCTGTAGGCTGTGTGCCAGATACGCCGATAGACAGCCAGTGTCATTTTCCCCAAGCTGTCACGCTCAGAGTCTCCCAACACTGACTAGCAGCTAACATCTGACTCAGCAGCCATGTCCGGTTAAAGCATCTAAGACGTAAATGAGATCAAATTAGCCTGGTCGAGGGTGTCTTAACCTTGACCTTTGGATTAACAGAGTGAGGATTTGGCTGATGTGTCCGACAGTTGGTACATTTTCAAATCTTGCAGCAGTAGCAGTCGCCTTGCTTATCTTGACTGGCGTGTTGGTGTCTGTTGTTGATTTAAAGTCTGAAATCATTTTAATGCATTTATATTTATAGCGCGTTTATCAATAGACATTATTACAATAATGTTTACGGAAGTTAGGATGTAGATTGAAATTAGGAAGAAACCTTGAGACAAACCAGACTCAAAAGGGAGCTGTAGCAATGATTATAAAAATCATTGCTCTTTTTATGCAATCAAGTCAATCGGTGTTAAATGTGTTGAAATAATATTCAGTACAAGCATTTTTAGGTACCGGTCTACAGTGTTTGACGTGGCATTATACACTGAAGCAAGGGTAAGGCTTGAACATAAGCTATTTTTGGGAAGTGCAGTCTTTTGTCTGGATAGACTTTGGAGGGTGAGTAGCATGGTAGTTTGGAAAAGTCACCCTGAAACTGAAGTACGTATATGAAATGCCTACCCACTTCTATCGTGAAGCAATTGGCTGGTATCGATGTATGAATAAACTGAGTGAGGCTTTGTCAGCCTCTTATCAACTGAGACACCCCCAATTAATTAATTTAATTTTTTCAACCATTGTTGGGGTTGGAGTTCAATAAATCTTTTAACTATTTTTAAATTTTTTTGAGTAGCAGAGAGGAGTGTTATACAGGTTAGCATAGGGATACTTGGAAACAGACTGATGAACAAATGAATAAACGTAGCAATTTAGCATTTGTCTCCATTTCTGTTTAAAGAACTTTTAGTTTCACATGTATTTTTTTTTCCATCACCTTTGAGTGATCCTAGGATCAGTGCCCGAGTCAGGAATTTTGCTCATTACAGTGGAAAAGTTTGAAAAGATTCATGCAAAGTTGTACTTTTTAAAGGAGAGCTGTATAAAATCAAATGCACCGAATCATGCTTTCCAACAAACAAACAAAAATGGCAGCAAGCTCATCACATTTTATTTTCTGCATGTTCACATATGGCACATAACACAATGTTTGTTAGAGGAACATCTTCAGTGACCTCCAGAGTTTTGACTTGAAGTTTAGCATTAAAGTGACTGTTAAATGTGAAGCTGAAAAAAAATAAGCCTGGTGATATTTAAAAAAGGGTAACGATATGAATGGCACTCATCTCAAGTTCGAACAAAGTTGAACTAAATGCGTCATCAGTAAATGGCTTTGCAGCTTCCCCGCTGCCCTTTAATGTGGGCCGTGTTCCAGTGTCCTGTATAATTTCAATTAAAGCCGGTACATGTCTAATTGCAGGGATATTTCATTTAGGCCTAATTACTGATGCTGTTTGAGATGTGGGCGATGTGAATGTTTGATTTTACAGCTGTCAGATATCATTAACACTTAGTGCATGTCCGTAGGAGCTGGTTTCAGACACAAATCAGCACGTCAAATCGGCTCTGGCCTCTGTGATCATGGGCTTGTCGACCATTTTGGGCAAGGACAACACCATCGAGCACCTGCTTCCTCTTTTCCTGGCTCAGCTCAAAGATGAGGTAAGGACTACAGATCAGAGTGCTACAGCTTGTGTGTGTGTGGTTGCTCTAGGCCAGACCTCAATGAGGAGATCTGCGTCATCTTTTAACCACAGATGAGCCTCCTGTATAACTGGCCACTTTGATCCCATGGGCCTGCTGGGTACCTTGAAGTGAGGGATGAATGGATGAGTGCTGCGCAGTTTTCTCTTGTTTCATCTTTTACTGCGGCGTTTGCATCGCACTTGTCCTCCTAAGCCGGGTCTTTGAACATGACTTGTACCCCACCTTTGTGTTCCTATTTATTTATTTCCTTATTTATTTGTTTGTTTATTTATTTATTTATTTATCTATCAGCAACTAAACATGACATGCAACCTCTTCTGTTTCTTTCAGTGCCCAGAGGTGCGTCTGAACATAATCTCCAATTTGGACTGTGTGAATGAGGTCATCGGGATCCGCCAGCTCTCCCAGTCTCTTCTCCCTGCTATTGTAGAGCTGGCAGAAGATGCCAAGTGGAGGGTGCGGCTGGCCATCATTGAATACATGCCACTTCTGGCCGGCCAGCTGGTGAGTCTCAGTCTTTTTGATAATGTCTACCACTGATTCCCTAGTGTCTACTGCATTTTAAGCTTTATTTTATGCAGCTATTTACCTTTTAATGGTAACTTTAATGGACCTTTATGCTAAATGACTGACAACAATCAAGCACATGCACAAGAGATGGCGTGTACGTGCACTCAGCCTGACCTGATTGAGACTGATCTTTGGCCAGGCTTGATTGTGAAGAGGCAATTGAACCTTTTTGGACCCCTCTTTGTAAGAAATCATTTCAGTGTTAATTGAATGTTCCAGTCATGCTAATTGCTTGTGCTTTTAGGGCGTGGAGTTCTTTGACGAGAAACTGAATTCCCTGTGCATGGCGTGGCTTGTCGACCATGGTATGTAAACCCTCAGTGACCTCTGAATACATATCCATAAACCTGAAGAGTTTGACTTAATGAGCTCTGGCTGCTGCTTTATGGCTTTCTAAATATCCCCAGGCCCCCGCAAGGTTCAAGTTCTCCTATAAAATTAGCATTAGTACAGTAGGCACCTCTGAAGCCTTTTTCATACTGACTGACTGGGTGATGTGTTTAAAAAGCAGCTCCAGACTCCTGTTGCCTCTTGTATCCAAGCAGACGTCTATTGAGCCATTTTGTTTACCAGGCTGTACTTGATGTCTTGAAAATATGGAATGAGTAACGGATTTTATTTCTTAGAAATAAAGTGGAACCTCTGGTCATGAACGTCTCCGAACACGAACAAATCGGTTCCCAGCCCAAAAATTCGCCAAAATTTTACATCTGGTTATGACCACATGATCGGGCGCCGACATTCATTGTATTTACATTCATTTCAGCGGGAAGAATTGATTCGGGTCATGAGCAGAGTCTCGGAACGAATCAACTTCATGCCTAGAGGTTCCACTGTACAAGGCAGGTCTGGTGAGGAACATATGGTTTTGCTGGCTTGAATACTGTTTCAGCATAAAGAGAGAGAGAGAGGAGATGGCAATATAGAATCTGATGAGTGAAATTTCAGGCCATAATTTGGGACATGTATGGCAATGCTTTGAGATTTTGTCTTCATGACTAAACTTTGTGTGTGTGAGACAGTATATGCCATCCGGGAGGCAGCCACCTGCAACCTGACGAAACTGGTGGAGAAGTTTGGTGCAGAGTGGGCTCAGAACACTATCATACCTAAAGTACTGGGAATGGCCAACGACCCCAACTACCTGCACCGTATGACCACGCTGTTCTGCATCAATGTGCGTATTTGCTAACAGTCACTCATTGACTCACCTTTGGTTGCTATAGCAACCGCCCCAGGCCTTTAGCACCTTTGCAAAGCATCTGTGTTGGCTCTTTAAAGTGAGTAGGTCCTCGTTCTCCTCTAGTCTGCTGGTGACTCATTGATTTGTGCCGTCGCCACAGCCGAGTTCCCGGTGACTAACCCCTTACAGGATGCTACACGTACAGCAGGTTTACGTAAGCACTAACGTGTGTCTTATTCAGGCTCTCTCGGAGGCGTGCGGTCAGGAGATCACCACCAAGCACATGCTCCCCGTCGTCTTGAAAATGTCCAACGATCAGGTGGCTAACGTACGTTTCAACGTGGCCAAGTCTCTGCAGAAGATCGGTCCTGTTCTGGACAGCAAGTATGTCTCCCTGTACACGAATGCAATTTCTTTTGTGTTTTCCCCTTTTGAAAAGAACTTAAAGAGACGAGACCCCTTTTTAAAACTCACTTAACTTGTTTGATTTTTTTTCCCAGTTCTCTGCAGACTGAGGTAAAGCCTGTGCTGGAGAAATTGGCTGCAGACCAAGACATCGACGTCAAATACTTTGCCCAAGAGGCCATAAGCGGTAGGCTTGAAATATGGATTTAAAGGAATAGTTTAATGACTTTCCCCATTTACATATTTATTTCAACTTTTCCTAAGTGTGCCATCAGTCCCAACATGTTTGATGCTAAAAAAGTTGGCTTTTTCTCTTATTAAAAACCTCATTTGGAGCTGATAATTTCAATTTTTTTTTATTGACTAAATGCTTGTATTCCTTCAGTTGTCACACACAGTGTAAATTATGTTAATCTTTAAAAATATGCAAATCCTTTGCTTAAAAATTATTATAAAGCTATGATGGCGGCCCTCTTGGATCAATTAGTCACATTTTTGATATCATAACACACTTGATGGCTGTGATTACACCACCGATATTTTATACCTCGTCCTCTGATGTACAAGGATGGACGCACAATGGAAAAGATTTTGGGTGAGACCGAGCGTTGGCTTTAAGCTTTGCTGTTTAATAAGAACCCCAAACATTGGGCATGCTTGTCTCGGGTGACCTGTCACATTTTTGAGAGAGAATGAGAATATTTTTTTAATATTCCTGTATGATGTGATTCCTTAGATTTTACGTGAGACTTGCTTTTCATATACGTATATAATACTCACTTATTTTATTTTCTCTGTGCAGTTCTTGCCCTGGCCTAATGGAGCCCCTGCTGAACTCCCCATATCAAGCTGACCTCTACCACCACCACCATCATCTTTATGTTCATCGAGGGTCATTCACTGGACTGTTAAAAGATAGGAGGCATGTTCTTGTTTGTCTCTCTGGTATGGAAGTGCGGGAGAGGAAGCTGTGCTTTTCTCAGTATTTTGGTTCGAGTGTCTCCCCCTTTCTCTATCAGCCTCGAATGATCCTGAACATCTTGCTCTCTCAACCTTCATTCTGACTACAGTTTGGAGGTGGTTGGAGGTGGGATGTACAACACACACACAATTAATCCTTTACACAGCACCTTTACAGTTAAATAGCTTGCCTTTCTTTGTGTTAATCTCCCCTCACTGGCAGCACTTTTAGATGTTGTCTTACTAAAGGAACTGTAGTGACAAATACTAACCAGACTGTGTACCTGGTTGTCTTTTAGGAGGAACTTATCGATGATCTTATGACAATGACCTAGAAGTCCCAGTAATAACTCTGTCCTTTCTAGTTTCCATGTTCAAGCATACGGGCAGTCAGTAGTGATTCAGAGCTTGCATGGTTTGCTTTGAGTCTAGCCCCATGCATGTCAGTGTCTGGATTGATTGAACTGCTGTTAGCATTTAGCATCTGTGTCTCTCACTTAACTGCAAGTAATTCTCAAACCCTGGTTCCTCAAAGCATTGGCTGAAGTGTTTCCATACTTGCTACATGCTATTGTATTCCAGCTTTAAGAAGGGTTTATTGCTTATCCTTTATAAAGGGACCATTATGAATATTTTCCTCTTGAAGCAGTAATCCAGAGGACATTTAGTTCCCAGGGTATGAATCAGAATGTTCTTTGCTATTCTCTGCCATCAACCATACTTAATCTCTTTAAAAAAAAAAAAAAAAAAAAAAAATCCCCTGGTGTGTTTATATTAAACCGATCTGTGTAATGCATCGATCCTTTTATTCCTAAGCTTCTGCATGACCCTCCTTGCTCAAAGGTGAATGCCGCTGCAGTAGGGAGAGCTCCATTAGCAACAGGATAAATGTGATGGGTCAAGTCCACTTTCAAGCAACATGCTCCCTATTTAATGTGGTTGTTTTGCTAATGAAACGTTCCTCCTCAGCTTGAGAACAACGGTCTGCAGTCCGCTTTTGTCGTCGTGATAGTCGTCTGAATGTGCTTTTTGTTTTATATGAACGTGAACTCACGCTGTCCTTCGACAGCGTGGAAAATCAATAAAGAATCTGACACAAACCAGTTTTGCCTTCAGCATGTGAGCTTTCTTCAATGTTTTATCGAATTTCATCCTAAGGGTTTGAGAAATCTGCCACATATGAGAACGCATTCTATTCGGCCACAACGTTTTTTTTTCCCCCCCAAATGCTACATGGGACAGGATTTTTAATTTTTTTTCTCCCCCATCCACTTACAATATAACAGCTTATAGTTTTCATGTAACTACACAGTTAAATTAATTAGCACTACCATCTCAGTCTTGCCAGTTTTGAGTTTTTGGGTGTGTCATCCCCCAGCTTTTGAACCTGTGAGACTATGCCAGGTTTTATAATGGATTTAAATTCCTCAAACTAAATTAGAAACATGTTTAATTCCTGATAAGAATTTTAGAAAAAGGTCATGATGTACATTAACAATTTATTTTCAGAGATCAGTTGTTGCTTTCTTTCTTTTTTTTTTTTTTTTTTCTTGAGCAGCAATGCACAGCAAGCTCAATGAAAACTCATGAGCTTTTGTTCTGCCGAGGCTATTATATGTTCAGATGTGTGTGCGGATGAACAGCCAGCTGCTGGTGCATCACGACTCTCCTTTTGGAGTGTCACTCTGCGTGTCTATTTAAGGAAATCTGTTGAACCTGGTGGCTTGTCTGGCCATGCGATGCGTACACATTTAATGATGCATTCAAAAAGGCTTTCTTGGGGTAAATTGGAGCTACTGATGGAGAAAAATTTCAGGTAACCTTTTAGCGCACATGGCCAACTACACAAGTCTCCTGGCTACAACAGGTTGGAATTGGAAATTACTTTACTAATACAACCAGGGCTTGATTATTTATTAATTTTATTAGTGTTTTGCCTTTGAAGCATCATTCCAATAAGATAAGTATGTGAACAACTGGTGAGGAGGTTATGTAGAAATACAAGACTTTCATCACTAATGCTTGTGTAGTGATGCAATCTATTATGCTATCATTTAAAACATTATCTTTTCTAACATCTTTCTAGATCAAATATTCCATGTAAGGTGTCACCAAAATGTGGGTCTTCATTTTAAAGAGAGACACTCGAAGTTCATTCAGCCACCTGGGTGTTAACACAAAAGCCTTGATTTATATCATCTTTTGTATTTTGAGGAATGGTAGGCCAAGTTGAGCCATGTGAGTTTCGTGAACTGACCATGTTCCAGACCAGGGTTTGATGAGTGTCTTCAGGTAGATCGTGGCTAGTCTGCATTTGACTTTTTAGGTTAGGATCAGTGTTTTAAATTGCATTGTGGGAAGCTCCCGGAAGCTAGTGGAGGGAATGCAGCAACTGCAAGACCTCTGATGTGGGAGAACTTAAAAAGGTTGAACAGGCATGCAACTGCATTCTAGACCAGTTGCAAGGGTTGGATGGCACATGGGAAGACAGTGTTGCTATAGTCCAGCGTTGAGATGACGAGTTTCTGAACAGGGACCCAAGTGGCCTCAGTAAAACAAATGACCAGATCCTCCTAATGATGTAAAGGAGAAAATGACCTGAGAAAGTCTGGTTAGCATGATAAAGAGTGAAGGACCAAAGTAGCATGCATGGCCAGATGGTGTGATCCAAGAGTTGTCCAGACAGATGACAAGTTTTAGAAATATAGGAAGATGTGCCTCCAGGTATATAAATCAGCTTAGACTTATGGGGCTACTGTCTGTTACTGGATGTCTGCCAAGCATGCTGAAACATTAGTGTCTGAGGAAGAAAATGGAAGTGTTGTGTTGAGTGTCACTGGAATAACCATGAGAGGAAATTACCTTGCTGAGATGCAAGTTATAGAGGGACAATAGAAAAGGACCAAGATTTGTGAGACACCAGTAGAGAATATGTATGAAGCAAATATGAATCCTAAGGAGAATCTTATGTTTGACCATGAGGAAGGATGATGAGCGGTCACAAAGCAATAGAACGGATGATGATTCGGCTGAACTAGTGAAGTGAAGCTTCTCCACGAGAGCCAGAAAGGCAGTTTCTATGAGGTCTGCCACTTTAAAACTAGACTGATTAGAATCCTAGAGAAAATGAGACCTCTGATTGTATCCAGCACAATCAAAAACTTTAGAAAGGAATGACAGAACTTATACCAGCCACTGGATGTTTGAAGTGTCTAGCGTGGGCTTTTTCAAAGTAGGAATTACCTTTTACTCTGGATGTCACATTGGATATTGCCATAACATTTACAAACATTATTTGTGTACCATTTTTAAAATGACCCTCTTGGGGGGAAATAAATAAATAAATTGGCCACTGCTTGCAATTAAGTAATTATTACTGATAAGTGAAAGCAGATTTACACAAGCTATGAATCACTTTTACAAATGTCTCACTCTGATAAGGGAAGGTGGTGCCTAGTTGGCTTATCGCATGGGTGCGTGGAGCAGAGTTAAATCAGACTGACTGATTCACTTAAGTAGAAATAGCAACATTGCTATGATGGTATTTAAATTATTAACATTAAAAGAAATACAACTCCCCTGCAGTGCAATTATGGCTCACAGGTTGTTTAAAGGAGCAGGATGACTGCAGGTTGCCCTCTGTGATGATACTGTCCAGGGGTTTGTTGCTATAATCAGGTTTGGGGTCAGTCAAAGCTTAAGCAGGAAAATCCATGGACTGACCGGGTTGCTTGTCAAGGTTTGGGTTAAGATTTGATACACAAGCTGCTGTTTGTGCTGGACCACTGGAAGAAATCATTCATCATGATTGGAATGCTTAATACTGAATGCTGGATGGATAAGTGGAGAACAAAAGACTTGACAGTTCTCTTTAAGTGTCTTTCACATTTAATTCCATCAAAGTTAAAGTCAACAAAAGATTGACTACAGATTCTATCAAGTCTTGGAGAGATCTTTAGTGAACTGTCAAAAAAGTACACACATTCACTACAAACACCTGTTTTAAGGTGTCAGGACTATTACTGAAAAGGTCTGTATTGCTATTATACTTTGGGATGGTAGACCTTTCATACTATATGTATACTTTCTTTCATACTATATGTAGTTTAAATATATAGGGAACAGGAATTTCGGGGTATAACAGGAAGCCATTATGGATTCGGCCCATGCATCATACTTCATTGATCCTCTTGAACATACAGTGGACTTTAGAGCTGTATGAAAAGAAAAAACAACTACTTCTTCCTTGAACTCATTAATAGTCAACAGAACATTTCACGGAAATATAGGTAGAATCTGAAACAGCCTCCTTTTCTACTCCATGGCCTTCTAGGTGGTTTGTTGGTATACAATTACTGACTCAGTTACTGTGCGTAATCATAATCAGCCCCTTTGTATCCGGCGTATAGAAGGGTGAGGAAAACCCCCAGCAATGCGGCTGTGTCAGGTGTTAGTGTACTAGTGAAATGTGGACTACCATGTTACTGCTGTGCTGAAGACAGTCAAGCACCAAAAACGGCACCGTTTGGTCAGTTGTGCTCTTATGGTGGTCACGTTCCATTGACGGACAGGTCTACCCAGCGTAAAGTAGGCTTAAGTCAATAAGTGTGTAATTACTCAAAGGGGTATCGAACAGAATATCCAATGTGTAGGAATAGGGTAAGGGTACTGAATAAAACTAGAAAGTGCATGAATTTTTTTTTTTAATACCACATGTGGGTGGACTTAAATGAAACAACCCTACCAACATCATTGTTTGGTTCAATAGTCATTGGGAATGAACAATGGGTTTAACATTGCTTGATGTGACACACATTTCCTTCTGTTGCATTTAAAAGTGCCTAAAGGCCCACTTATCCTTTCATCTGAACAGGCTTCCAATGCCTTCTGAGCCAAGGAAAGGCACTTCGCATAGAGTCAAAACATGACACCATTTTAGTTAAATGGGCAATGATAAATTGTGAATTTTCACACAATCACACCTTGCTCTTTTACAACCCACCTTCTTGATTGATGGACAGCTAGGATCCTCTGACTGTTCTGAAAGACTAAAAGCTCTCGGCTCTCCGAGTTTTGTTTTCAGATGGCTGTTAGAAGCTGTTGTGATGAAGTATAACAAGCCTTTAAGTAGAATGAAATTTAAGAGCTGAAGGACTTTAAGTGCTTTTCTGCTTCTCAAGATTATTATTATTTTTTTTTTTTCCATTTTCCCAAATAGCATTGGAAAATTTATCAAGTGTAAAATATTATAAAGTTAAATAACCTTAAAATGGTCTTTTCTGGGAGAACATATTGCTTTTTATACTGACACAAATCTGAATCTTTGCTATAACGTGTCTCTCTTGTGCTTTTCAAGCTAATCTTGCAAAGAAATACCACTCCGATTTGAAGTACCTCATAGTTCATACTCTGGGTATGGGATAACAATGGGGTGTATGTGTTTTCATTAGGATTAAAAACCAACACAGTATTTTGTTGTCCAT
Source organism: Chrysichthys cranchii (assembly GCA_030068335.1). Lineage (NCBI taxonomy): Eukaryota > Metazoa > Chordata > Actinopteri > Siluriformes > Claroteidae > Chrysichthys > Chrysichthys cranchii. Next base: position 11,794,727 of record JAQMCW010000017.1, on the reverse strand, counting down.
GAAATTTTGCTGCTCTTCTCTTGCTCTTCTTTTTTTTTTTTTTTTTTTGTCTTTGTCTGAGATCCAGCCCCAGTGTGTCTGGCTAGGTAGGGAAGAGCTTCACTTCACCAGAACACATCCTCCTTGTTGAGCTTCCATCGTCTCACAGTCTGAGGACATAGAGTGCGTCTCTGGGTAGGGGGTGCCAGGTTCCAGGAGTGGGCTGAGGGTCTGAGGTGTACGAGAGAATGATGGACTGGTGAGGGAGGTATCAGCGTGATCCTGCACGGGTGGGTACCGGTCCTCTGCCAGCTGAGTCTGGTGGAAGTAGGCCTGCAGATGAGATTGCTTCTGTAGATGGAGTCTCTTCTGCTGGAGTCTAAAGATGGCAGTTTTTAGTAGTGAGTGTACCTGAATTTCAACCATTTATACTTGTGTATGAAAGTAAGTATCCATTGTTACTAAGTCTAGTATTTTGCACAGAAGATTGTATATTATGGGGAACAGACACCAACAAGTTCTTACACTCCTCACCTGTATTCCTGTAGTTGCTGCTCCAGTGTGCGAGGTGTAGGATCCTTACAGAACATTTGCCCACTTCCAGCACCACTGGCCAACAGACTAGCCCTCTGGTAAAACACACACATCATCACTCCAACCTGTTCTCCAATTAATCAGTTTAACTACAGTACTTCATTTCATCTTAATAGTCTGTGAGAGTTTCAAAAAAGGGTACATTAGAATCCACAAGGGCCATGACGACTACTAGAATTTACAGTGCGTACCAATGCAAATTCGTTTTATCCTCCACAAAAACAAGTTGGAGAGTTAAATACCTGCAACCTCTGTGCCAGACACTGGGTTTCCAGTGACTGCCGTCTAGATAGCAGGTAGGGGTGCATTTTATTTGAGAACATTGCTGTGTCCTTTCCACTACGACATTGATGTGCTTCTCCCTGCAAACCAAGTAAGACCAAATATGTTGGTTAAAGAGCAGCCAAAAGACTGTGGTTCATTTTTGAGATCCATAACCATCTACTGGTAGCCAGGAACGCCTGATGCCATTTGGAAGATAACAAGACTGTGCTACTTTTTTTTTTTTAACCTGCTGTTGAAGCTCAAGGTTTTTAGGCTGAAAGCTGGTGTCTCCATCTCCAGATCCCAGCACCACCTGGGCTTTATTCAACTCTAAGATTCCTTTGGTCCTGGCAAGATTTTGGAGGTGCTGCCGGAACACTACCAGACCTAGAGAACAAATAGTCATCATGGGAACTAAATAACACCCATTTCACTTAGGAACAAAAAGGAACACTTCATAAAATGACATGTCATATGAACTAATGAACAGCGTAGAGCCATGGAAAACAAGGAGAATGAGGTGTAAAACAGCAGAACTTTCAGCTCCAATGGAGTGATTCATACCTTGACAGTGGAAGAATTAATCCGTCAAGGTTTTTTTTTTTGTTGTATTATTAGGATTTGTACTTATTCATCATTAATTGGAAATCTGGAGTGAATGTGGTATGGGATGAGAAATGGACGCACAACAGGGTTCATCGTATGATCTGAAGCTGAAAATATGAATGTGGGCAGACTGACTCAAATGGGTTTTAACAGCAACGTCTCATTAGAATGTAACAGGAGACTGATGCAGAACCTACAAAGATCCAACATGGTTGAAATGGAAAAACATTAGCACCTTGTGTGAGAGACGTGTCCGACGCTCGTCGTCCTTCACGAAAGCTGACTGCTGAATGATTATGAGCCTTATGCTCCTCTGAGCTCAAGACCTGGGGGCTGGGATTACATTTCAAGCAGGGTAAGGTGGAGTCTGCTTGACTGGCAGGCATTGTTAGCGTGCCTCCGTGGGCTGGGGGCTCCTCGGCCAGGCAGAGGTTGCTGTGTGTGGAGCCCAAATCATACTCCGAGTCCATGCTGCCCATAGACGGGTTCAATGCCATGGAAAGGAGCTTCCCTATTGAAATAATATACCACTATTAAAAAAAAAAAAAATTATCACCATACTATTCCAGTATCAATCCATCTTTTTTCTCTGACTATCCTTCCATAATACTATCTGTCCATTGTGATCCATCTCTGTTCATGTTTGTCCACCTAGTGACCTTCTGACCAGGTCTCAAACAGAAATAGCCATCTCTCTTGTGCTACCATTACAACCGCCCACATGTAACTATTTTAGTTACTCATCCATAGGTGTACTTATCCATTCATCCATGTGTCCATGCTTCTATTCTTCTGTCAGTCCATCTGTTCATGCATGTCTACCATCTAGATGTCCATTTATCTAGCCATTGTCTATTAATTTGTTTCTATTCTATCGGATCAATTATCCAGTTATTCATTATCCATCCATCCATCCATGTCTGTCTACATACCTATTCAACCAACCTTCTGTTCATTTATCTAGTGATTTATCCATCAACAATCCATTTGTCCACCATACCTGTCTGGTCATCCATCCATCTTTCTACTGTCTGTCCATCCATCCATCCCTGTGCCTCTAGCATCCATTTGTCCATTTACTTATACATCCACCCATGTACCTGCTTACCTGTCTACCATGCTATGTAACTATTTATCCACCTAACCATCATCTGTCCATTCTACCTACCCATCTGTCTGTTCACTAGCCCATATATTGTTTTATGAAATTTACATACACACACACCTGAGCCAGACACAGTGCCTATTTGGCTGGTGCCCTCTGACAGTGTTTGTCTGCGCTGGCTTAAGTGGGCGCTCTGTTCGTCCTCAGCTTCAATTCCTTCATCTATGGATGACTCTGTGACAGTGCCTGGAAATGAGGCACTGGTATTACGCACCACGACAGGGGGCAGAGGCTCCAGAAGACAGCCATCCACCTGGAGAAGACACACAAACACGCACACATGTATTATTGGGGAAAATGTACAGGGTGGGCCATTTATATGGATACACCTTAATAAAATGAGCCTTAATAAAACCTTAATAAAATATCACCTTAATAAAACCTTTATTAATATTATTATTATATATCATCTTTATTAAGGTGTATCCATATAAATGGCCCACCCTGTACAGTGATATGGCCAAGACTGACATCCAAACAGAGAAGACGCTATTTGATTCCTTTGCACAGTATGCAAATATGACGACCTGATGACTTGTCAAAAATGAAGAGTTATATTCAGAACAGGCAAGAGAAACACCCACGTGTACATTATCTGCATTACTGTAGAAATAAATAGGTAGAAAAAAATGGTGCATCTGTGCTTTCTGGGGAAAAAACGATTTTATGCCCGGGTCCATTTTATTAACCTGGATTTACAAACACCATTTGTGAGCATCCGCTGCTTTGCTAACCTTTCACATTTGTGGCCAGTAGAACACTTGTATTAACCCATAAGAACCCAAACTCAGTTCACATTAAAGGAACATTAAAAAGACAAAATGGACCACATGGAATACATTTCTGCGCTTTTTCTTTACCTTCAACCTCCAAAGTTCAACATATGTCAATAGGGACTTCATGAGTTAAAGTGAAAGATAAATCTTCATAAGGAGCTTTCCAGACCATTTCAACAGTGTGTGACCCACCACTTACATCAAGCACATGCTAATATGGCGAACAAAAAATGAACTGCAAATTTCATAGTTTATTTTGCAAATGAGTCTGGCTCCTGCTAGGTTTTATGAATTATTAGTAATGTTGGCTTGATTAAAGGAGGTGAACTGGAGTGTGCTCCTTCAAACTGCCTGATGCCTATAAGAACCATGAAAAGGCTGAACCCTGGCGCCAGGAATGAAATACCCCGTAGCCATGGCGACCGCCGGATATAGCTGAAAAGGTGGCTTGTAGTCCTACCTCCTAACGGACGGCTAGGGAGATGGAGAGAAAAAAGTGCCTTGATATAGCCAGTGGGCTGCCTAGTGCTAGTCTAAGCAGCTGGCAGATGCTCAGCGTCGCAGGCCTGGCACAGCAGTGGCAATTAAGCGACCAGCTCAAACAAGAGGGACACTCAGTTCAGATCCTACTGCTGTTTAACACTGTTATTTCTTGCTCACAATTACTCTACTCAAGCACATGCCCTGTGTGCCCCTTCAGAAGAAGCTCTTATGTCTGGATTCATCTCTCAATCCTGACTTAAATACCTTGCTGGCTGCAAAGGAATATAATGCAAGGTTTAAAAAAAAAAAAAAAATTAAAAAAAAAAAAAGAGCGAGGGAGAGAAGGCAAAGGCTTTTCATTAGCTGCCGTCACTACGCTGCTGTTATTTTAGGACGTCTGTGCACAGCTCCACTGATGATGAGTCATGAGGAAGAGTTGAGGGTGGTTCAGTGGCGGAGGAACTTTATGAACACAAAACAGCCCTTGTTGGCGTCATCCAGCGGTGCCCAAGTGAGTAACATAGCTATTAAAAAACCTAACTCGTGCACCAGTATAGTGTTGCGCAATTCTTCTGCTGTTGCTGCCTTGCTCATTGCAGTAGATGTCTGCCCTTCCAGAAAGTTCTCGCTGACCTTGGGAGTGGCCACCTCCTCCTCCTCCATTAGGGCCTGCTCGGGAGAAGCAGTGCTTTGTGTGAAGCTGAAAGTCTCCGTGGATGTCTGCAGGAGAATGGGAGAGCGCAGGTGGTGCGTGGCTTGCAGAGTTGGAACAGAAGCCTGCGAGAAAAGGACGCTCGTCATTTCTCATAGCATAGACGTTAAAGATAGAACTGTTTTAGACACCCTTCTTCTCAAATTCTTAATAAAATATGCCCATGCACAAATGACAGCAGTTTAACAACAGGTTCCTACAAGAGGAACCACTGGAATGTAGAGCAGGAATAAAAATGTAGTTTGCTTTGCATGCTTTATTTGCACTTTTATAACATTTTAAATACCTTGAGGACAGTCTGCTCAGCCACAGTGCTTGGCCGGCGCTGGGAACCGTTGAGCCGCTGTTCCACTGGGAAACTGCTTCGGTGGGCCTTGAGTCGTTCTACCAGCAGGTAGTATATAGCAGCAAAATGATTGTAGCTTTTGTTCTGGAGAGACTGCAGGAAGAACGTTTGATAAAAGAAAATTTGGATATGACAGATTTTTATAACAGTAATTACATCAGTATTTATTTATTTGGAATGTTGACCGAATTTGTTTTTCCAGTTTGTCAAGTTTTGCCCACTTGCTAGTTCTACTGAGATTGTATAAGCGTCACAGATATAGTAATCACATTTAGACATGTTCTAATGTAGAATCTAGTAGATGCTATAACTTTGTAATCAATAGGCTATTCTTCTCCATCTTATCATCTCTTAGACTCCCCATCTGTGGCATCTTAAAAATTTGCACTTGTGACCTCTAAAGCTAATGTTTAATCCAATGTACCACTTGACAGTGTCAATTTTTTTTTTTTTTAAGGTTTGTTTCCTTTTCAAAATACTATGTAATGTAAGTTAATAAATATAATCTTATGGACATGAGAGGCCAAACCTAGCAGTCTAAAACATCTAAAATAACATATCCCTAAAGTACCAAAATAGAGTTGAAGTATTTAACTAAAAACTAGAACAATTCTCTACTGATCACAAACAAGTAATTCTGCAATGCTCTGGCCACCTAAAAGTCATCCCCACCTCTATGGTCTTGTGCTGGTCAATGCCGAGGTTGTGCATGAGACGAAGGACCTGCTCGCTATGCTCTCCCACGCCCTGCTGGTTGAACTGGGGCTTTGGTGATGGTACCTCCTGCACCATCCAGCGGTGCTGACGAATCTGGCTTAGAGCCAACCTCTTGGCTGGGTCAAGGACCAGCATCCTCCGGATCAGGTTCTCGCAGTCTGGGGACAGACCGTTATTCAAGGTTCACCAATGACGAACCTTAGCATCCTTAAATACTGCTGGAGCGATTCATCCCAACTTTCACACTGTTAATGTAGTGTAGCAAGCCTGAGTACTAAATATCATCCTAGTTTCCTTGTATAATATTAATTCCCTTACCCTCGGTCATGAAGTAAGGAATGCGGAAACGGCCTTCGAGGACCCTCTGTCTCAAAGCAGGCAGGTTGGGACCATCAAATGGTAATGCGCCACAAACCAGCACATACAATACCACCCCCATACTCTGTGTAACACACACACAAATCTACAGCAATTCATATTACTCATAACATCATCTTTTCACTGCACGACCTCCAGATACGACGGTTGGAATTTTGCCGCTGGTGCCACTTTACATACTGTTGGCAAGTCTACACTTTGACCAGTTGCAGATGCTCTTTGACAATGGACAAAACTGTACATTTTTGAAAAATACTATACACGATGTGTACTTAGCCAGTTCGGAAAAACTAAAGATATTTCGTACTGCTTTTATGCTAACTAGCTATTATGGGCTAGCTAGCGTGCCAGAACCAAATACACTGAAAAAAACATTTTGAATGCCTTCTTACTTTGTTCACCTGATAACATCTTACCAAAATATAAGTTAATATGAATTAAATGTGATTTTGTTTGGTAACTGGTCATGGTTTAGTTGTCTAGTTGCACAAGTTGAAATCAGCAGATTTGATTAGATTCAAAATTTCATATTCCCAGAACATATTCACAAGTGCTCCCCATTGTTCCTGTGCAACTCTCCACTGAAAATGACTGAATTTCAGACTACCAACTCTCGGTTGGAGGAAGCAGTGAAAAGTCTCCTTTCAAGAAGAAACAGGAAATCATGCCCATGTGTGGCCCATGCATTAGGCATGCTAGAATTTCACAACTTCGATCAATTCTGAATGGATCAGCAGAGTGTATGATATAGACTCCCTTACCCAAATGTCCAGCTGTGGACCTTCATATTTCTGCCCTTCAAACACCTCTGGAGCCGCATAAGGTGGGCTACCACACCATGTGGCTAGAGGCTGCCCTGGCTGGAAGAAGTTCCCAAAGCCAAAGTCTGCAAGTGAAGGTGAGGAATGCAAAACAAGGCTCTCACTTTTCAAAATGAACAAATTTATTCTCTGTTGTAACTTCTGTTCATTAACTCAAACTATTAGCTCGCTGTCCTATGCAACGTGAGTATCCTTAGCTACACAGCAATCCTTAGTAAGGTAGCCAGCCTTTGAGCAGTCCCCATTGGATTTATTCCCTACTGTTGACAACTGTGTATGATTTGAAGTCCGACATTTCAGTCCTTGGTAGATTACCTTACAGACCTTTTTTTTTTTTTAAAGGACTTGCATGATATCCAGGTTGTATTCCTTCCTCATGGTTATTGTTCCTGGGACATCCACCATGACCCTGATCAGAGTAAAGCCTTTACTGAAGGTGAATAAATGAATCATGAAAAGGTATAATGCAGACATTACAAGATTGTGTTGAATTCCTGAAGCCAATTCACAGTCTGGCTCTGTTATGTAACAGGTGAACGTGTGGGAGAGAGGAAGTAAAGGGCAGCCAAGTGAAAGTCAGTGGGGGGGATATTACTACTTGGAATAAGACCGCAAAGGTCACTGTGCCCTGAGACGACAAGTTTTATCTGAACTTAAAGTTCAATGGTAGAGTGAGAGAATACAGTGTGAATAAACCACCAGTAGCTATTGAAGACTATAAAATAATAATATTCTGATAAATCTGTGCTGGAGTTGATAAGCTTCATGACCATATTCTTCTCTCTTATCATTTATACAAGAAGCTACAGGAATAGCTTATAATGTACTTTCAATTCCCGCTCTCATATCACAAGTTTAAATCCAGGTTAAGGTTGGGTTAAGTTAGGTTAGGGTGGGTTTGGTTTTACATTTTTGAGCATGACAAGCTGACATTTTATCCAAGGTGTGAATATGCTTGTGAAGCTATTGTATTCCTTGCTTCATGTTGAACAAGGTCTGACTTTCAGTCAGTTACATTATGAACAACATATTATGGAAGCACTGTATACTAGTTTGGTTTATATATATATATATATATATATACACACAGACGTGGACAAAATTGTTGGTACCCTTCCGTTAAAGAAAGAAAAAC
>JAQMCW010000017.1:11670624-11682994 GCA_030068335.1 Chrysichthys cranchii | reverse complement strand
TGTGTGTGTGTGTGTGTGTGTGTGTGTGTGTGTGTGTGTGTGTGTGTGTGTGTGTGTGTGTGTGTGTGTGTGCGCTATGACATCCTTGCCCTTTCATTTTCTACAAAGTGAAAGTTAGACTGCAATATATATAAAGGCACAAGCTAAAGTGAATCTCTGTGTGTCAGCAGGGTCTTTCCAGAGAAAAGGCTTTAGATGAGTGGCAAGAGATAAGGAAAGAGAGAGAGTCGGGGGGCATACTTATACTCCCTGGTTATGTGAAGCATTCATCTGTGAATTTTTAATTTGGGTGCAAGGACATACATTAGCTATATCCCTTATTAAATCCCTTACTCCTCATTATATTCCTTATTATAACTGTCCATCCAAGGGCACCCCTATATCACCAGAGCAACCCCCCCACCCCCCGCCTAATGAATTTATGAGTCATATTATAGGAAGCCGAATAAGAAGCACCATCCATATATAACTCCAGATCAAATGATGATGCACATCCCTGCTGTCAGGGCAGGATTCCGAAACCAAAACTAACTGCCCCATTTGGACTGGACTAGGTTTCTGTATGTGATGGCTTTGTCATAAGCTCATTAGCACAGAGAAAATATACGCTAGATAGTCTCATATAGAACTCAATAGTGTTTGAGCCAGTTTGACGACAGATGATATGGCCATGATAGACTTGATGCTGAGAATGATAATGCTCACTTTTGTGTTCAGAGGTAAGTTATTGTTTTCAGGTTTTTTAATTAATTCCATTCTGGCCAATGTGACACACTGATTTTTTTTTTTTTTTTTTATCTTGTTCACTAGTTTGTTAACTGAAATATAGGGGCTGGTGAATTTATAGCTGTGATAAAGCAAGTAATTGTAGGAACTAATACATTTTTAAAAATGAGGAAATGTTGCTCTGTACTAAATAAAAATTATTCTTAAAATATTTGATGCTGGTAAATTGTCGTATTAGATGCCGTTATTGCTGTAATCATAATCATTATCATATTCATAATCATAATCATAATCTTTTTTACCTGTGTTTACCTTGTCCCTTATTCCTTTGCATAGACTCATCAGAAACTGCAATAAGAACAACAATAATAGCATCAGTAATAATTTGCTGTTGTTCTTGATGATGATGATGATGATGCTTTCTGATGATGTTACTGATGTTGATGTTGCTTGATGTTATTGTTGATGTGGTTGCTGCTGTTTTTGCTGTTGTTGCGTCTGCTGTTAGTGTTATTGTTAATGGTGTTGATTTTTGTTCGTATTGTTGTTGCTGGTGTTGTCGCTGTAGTTGATGTTGTTAATGTTGTTACTGGTGTTATTGCTGTTATTGTTAATATTGATGTTGGTCATGTTGTTGTTAATGCTGTTGTTACTGTTGTTGTTATTGATGATGATGATGATGATGATGATAATGATGATGCTAAGGTTGTTGATGTTGCTGTTGTTAATATCGTTGGGGTTATTGATGCTAGTTGATGCTGTTGTCGTAGCAGATCAGGAGAGAACCATAATCAATAGACAGAGTCAGCGAGGTTGAGATTGCAGAAGAACACGTTATTTCTCCGGAGCAAATAAAGGGGCTCAGTCAGCAACGAGGCTTACAATGCATCGCATAAATGAGTCAACTCAATGCATTCTGGGGGTCCCCGTTTATTTCCAACAATGATAGCTCCCCTTACATCATGTGTACACCTCTGGCTGCTCGCCAGCTATATTTATGGCCATTCCAAGCATGTTTTTCTGGACCCCTGTGGATGTAAATATATTGGTGGCGAGCCAGCAACAGGTTCCTGTAGTGAAAAATTGCTATGCAGGCCTCTTCCAGGCCCACCACGTGTTTTCTTTGTCTTTTTTATATGTAGTAGTTTTCCACTGAGACCAGGAGACCACACCTATAGGCCTTGGAATATTTCCAACTGGACATATATGTTGTAACTCAATCTCCCTTCCCCCTAGGGAAAGGGAGACAGTATATATAGCCTTGGGTGGGTCTTTGTTCTCTCTCTTTTCCTCCTGTGCTCCTCTTCTCTCTATCTCTTTCTCTCCTGTCCTCTCCTCTTGAACCGCGCAGATTCTCAAGAATAAAGACTCCGAAAGACAAGGCCTTGACTCCATTCATAATTTCCATGACATTCCCTAAGTCACAATTAATTGATTGATTGATTATGATAATGATAATAAAAATAATAAAAGGAAAAACCCTTTAATTCTTACAATAACCATGCGTAATATTCTGATACAGCAAGGTTGTTATCATTGTTGCTGTGTGTGTGGTTAAAACATATTCATGCATATATTTTACTCAGGCCTACATAAACCCATCTCATAAAATGATCCACTAATATAGCATGCTTAGACTAATATGTGAACTTACAGCTAGTGTATATGCTAAACTAATCTATGAACTTACATCTACATTTTACTTGAACAGCAAACATATTTATATCTTTAATATGCTCAAAACACATGCTCAGGTATGCTTCAAAATGGCATATTGTTAATGGTGATGTTGATGTAGTTGACAGTATGGCTGTTCTTGTTGTCATTTAAGTTTTGATGGGTCTTACCCAGTATGACTGTGGACATGTAAAACAAAATAAATTTAAAAAATTACCATGATATGTTCAAATTAATGCTAAAATGTGCTATAGGGTTTGGGGTGGACTGTTTATTTCCCTCATGCTCTTGTCTGTCACAGTGACAGCCCTGCAGCTTCGTTCCCCACTCAAGCGGCCGCTCAGTATGCCCTGTGAGTATGACTACGAGGCACATGGAGCCATTGAGCAGCTCTCTCTGCAGTGGAGGAGCCCCAAAAGCCAGCTGCTCTGCCATTTCATCAAGCACAAGGACTACAGGAACTGTACGCAGGGCTACTCAGCACTTTACACACCAGGAAACATCACTCTCATCATCCACAAGGTGAAAGACGAGGACTTTGGGAAGCATGTGTGCTCTGTGAGCAAGCGTCATGCTTTCGTGGATTACATCATCGAGCTTGTGCAGGTGGCAGGTATGTAATATGGACTCAGTGATACATTCGATTCATTTAAACAATGGAGTGTCCTCTTCAGACCAAGCAAAGAAGAGATTTTGTGCTCCAAGTGGCATAACAACATAACAACACATTTGTGCTGTTGTCTGGAGTGTAAATTCTAACAATGTTACAGACCTCCAGCTGAGAGTGAACAAAAAAATTGGTTATAATATCTTTGGGGAGGGGCTATCTTTCTTCTCTGCCAATCACATTGATAGTAGCCAATCATCAGCATCTTTCAAATCATGTATGCAGAAGAGGGTAGGTAGCACCTTTCTCAGTGTGGGTCACACTGCTCTGTGATGCAGATGGGTGTTACAGATGTTTCTTGTTCATAAAAATATGTTAAGATGTAAGGAGTGTGAGAAAAAAGTACAAATATCAGCTCAAAAGTTTCCATCGAGAATAAGTACCTCCAAACTTTATCATATCCTCTGGACAACTTCTGGGTCCTCCCAGTGTAATATGTGGCCTATTCTTCTAGATATACAGTGGAGATCAAAATTAGAGAACAACCTAGAATTTCATAAATGTCAGCCTCACAACATGAGAAATGATCCAAACAGGAGTAAAAGAGCAGTATTTTAACCATATGTCATGAGTTACAGAAATTCAGAAGCACAGGATAAGAAACTTAAATGAGAGATTTGAAAAAGAACACTGATCAAAATTAGAGACCACTTTCAGATACCTCCCAGTTATTGGTGTTAATCTTCAGATTAACTGAAGATCTTCCTTCAGTTATTGCTGAAGAAAGTAAAATAAAAGAGTAACAAAAAGTCTGTTGATAAGTAAGTTAATAAGTAAGGAATAAAACATAATGGACAGTGCTGTTGTATAAAATATAGCTAAATATGAGATGGTGTGATGCTGTTACCACTCTGAAGTTCATTATTTTATTATTATATTACTCTTAAGCAGTTATTAAATTAAAATATTCTATAACGTACTCAGATATCCGAATTTATATATTTTTCAGAATTTTCTTGTAGTACAATGACATGTTTCTGTAATCAGAAATTCTGTTTATGAGAATACCTGAGCTATAGTTAATCAATCATATTTATATTCTGTTTAGAGTCTTCCACGCCTCTGCCAACAGACAAAGAAGAGCACTCAGGTATTTCTGTTATAATAATATGATATAATAGTATAAAAGTTATAAGTGAGTATAGTTTATTTATGAAATCTCGAGGCCAAAATCATCTCCTAATAAGCCATTAAACAGCTTTAGAGCCTTAATGATGACCAGATAATATTCCCCGAAAATGCCACTAAGGCAAAAGAAGGCATTTTTTGGCATTTTTAACTGCCCATGGATTATTTAAAGAAGAAAGAACAGCTGTACATTTAATCAATATAGAATAATGCATCAGCAGAGCCTCAATCTTGAGGAACGGTCCATCAGTGTAGTAAGCCATACTGTACAGTGTAAACTGCAAACTTTAGAAATGATGTCAACATAAGTCATTTCTCTACCGTATGTAACTTAAACAATGAGATACATGATGAGCAAAGGGAAATCTGAAAGTGATTTTTGTTTTCATTTCTCCTGAGGCTATGCTCAAGAACATCTTCTCCTTCTTGGATGCAGTCTCTTTGTGTCTCTATTTGGCTGCTGAGAGGACAACACCCTCCACACTATGAATAAAGCTTAATGAATCTGGTGAACATTTTGGACAGTGCAATATTTCTCATAAAGGTCTTCAAATATCATACTTGATTTCGAAGCAATTTCTGACCTAATTAAACACTAAAGAATGTATTATGTTATGAATTCATATAGCATGAATCATTTTCATCTTACTGTACTGAACACTAGATGGTAGCAAATCCTTTAATTCTGTGTGTGTGTGTGTGTGTGTGTGTGTGTGTGTGTGTGTGTGTGTGTGTGTGTGTGAATAATAATGGCTTAAATATGTCATAAACATTTCATTCTTATGTTTCATTGTGTGTTTTGTTATCTGTAGGTTTCAATAAAGCTAACGGATGTCCGTAGTCCCAACACTGAAAGTTCTGACAATTTTCACAATGAATTAAAATGTAACCTGATCTTACCAAAGGTTACACTTATGGCTACAGTCATGTGTATGTATTGCATTATTTAATGACATTAAAATTCACAAGTAAAACTAATCCTAAAAATGTGATAATAGTATACCGTAATAATAATTAAAAGAATTCAAAACAAAATGAGGCATTTAGATAATTTTTTTCAATTATTTAAATTCTCATAACTAGGATCCTTTTAAAAACTTATTCTAGCCGTTGCTCTAAAGAAAAAGAAATACTAAAAAAAAATAATACACTATGCATATAGTGAAAACCATGATATGGGGGTGTATGGTTATCATGGAGTTATCATTGGTTTATCTAGCTGCACCTTAACACACACACCAGCCTAAGGGATTACTGGCCTGTAAGCAAAGCAAGTGAAGACTCTGGAATCGAAAAACTACAAGATTGTATGCTAGATTTCTGTCCTTTGTGCCCCTAATTATCTCCTGTTCTCCACTATTTACCTCATGGAAATACTACACACCAGATGAGCAGAAGAAAGAAGGTGAGAGAAGAAAACAGGAGGTAACAAGTTGCAACCATCATTAAAAGCTACTGTGGTAGGGATGTCAATGAATGAAGAAGTGTTTAAACCTTTATATTCTTTTTGAGATGTAATAAAGTTTTGGGGATTTTTTTCTTTAAATAATATAATATAAAGATATTGCAAGGATTATAGTTATGCCAGAATCATTGAGATCAGATTCATTATAATCAAAAAATGTATAGATAATTGCTCTTCTTAACCCACTCCTGAAATTGCACTGTAAGAATATTTAATATCATAATTTGAATTATGTATGATGTATTATCATATGCAGGCTGTGTGAAGTATTTGAATTCTTGTATGTTTACATGGTGTAAAGATGAATTTTGTCAGTAAAGAAAAGAATTCTGCACATTTCAGCATTTTAGAACAACGTTTTTTGTCAAACGCCTTCTTCTAAAGTAAAACACTTGTAAAGATGTGTGTGGGAGTCACCCAAGGATACTGTTCTCTTCTACAAAGGATGCACTCGAGTATCTGTCATCACACCCCCACTGAATGAGATGACCAAGAAAAATTTTAGCTTCCTCCACAGTTCTCCTTCTGAACTCTTATGGCCTATCGGCAATCTAGACTTACATTCCTTGCCCTTATTACTACATTTCTTCAAAGCAAAATAAAAATCATAGGGTAAAATTTAAATGAATTCTTGCTGTTTTGAGGCAACCATCCATCCATCCAATATCTATACTACTTAACTGTCAGAGGGCAGATAGAGACAATCCTAGATGACTTCGGGTGAGAGGTCACCAAATGAATCGCAGTGCAAACACAGAGATGAACAACCATTCACACTCACATTCTCACCTATGGACGTGAGTAGCCAGTTGACCTAATCCACAGGTCTTTGGACTGTGGGAGGATTAAACATGCAAATGCCAACAGAAGGGCCCAGTCCGTCCACGGGTTGTAACCCAGAACTTTCTTGTTGTGAAGCAACAGTGCTAACCACTGCACCATCATGCCATTTAAGGCAACGAAATTGGACCAAAAATTCTTTCCCAACCCAGTCAGGATTTAGGTTGTATGTCTGTATGTCTAAAACAACAAAGTTTTTGCTGTCCACAAAAGGTTTGATATTTTGTGAAAAGCACTTATGGAAAATCTCTCGTGTTAGCATTTTGTAATATATTTCTGATAGGCCCGGCTCTACAGGCCCACCCTGGCCCACCCAATCACAAACCTGGCCCACCCAATCACAAACCTGGCCCACCCACCCGAGGGGAAGAGATTGTAAAATATGTCATATATCTTTTTTTATTTTTAATTGGAATTCAAAGCTAATCTAGATATATTTATAGATTAATAAGCTTTTTTTATTGGACCTTATATATTATGAAGCTGCTTTGTGACAATGTCCATTGTTAAAGGAGCTATACAAATAAAATTAAATTGAACTGAATTGAATCTGTGCATAATAGTGCATGACTTCGAATAATCTAGCATAACAGAGAATTAAAAAAGATTAACTGCTTATAGATGCTATAGGTAATTGCGGATTCCCCACAATAAAATGCAACTATAAACAGATAAAAGTGTGTATGATGTGGAATGCTTTATTGCATAAAAAATGTATTTGTGTTTGTAAGCCCTTGTGGTGTGAGGGGAATAAAAATTTGGGATGTGCAGTTATTGGAAAATACTTATGGTAACTGAGGGTAATTATTCACCTCAAGATGTTGTTGATTATTTCCCTATAACAGCATACCACTAACGTTGGTATGATAAATGAGTGCTTTCTATGTTGGTGTCAAATCAGAAGTATTCTGACAGCCCATGTTTAATGCCATAAGAGCCGGGATTTAGTCACTAAAACACCACCTGAGGTAATATATCTTCTAAAACAATGGTTTCCCATCTCCCCTCTACAGTTCTAGAAACTTCTAGCAGTTGTTTTGGCGGCTCTTTAAGTCCAAACACATTGTTAACAAGCTGTATTTACAAACGCAGTCTCTTGTGAAGGTAAGCAACGTCTGAAAAGATGTGATCCGAGGCTATTGTGCTTCGAGGTGCGGATTGGTTGCTACCTGAGCTGTCGCGGAAGCCGATTGGCTGATGGGGTGGGATCTCGTCCACGCGCGGGCTCTGATTGGTCGGCGAGGTTGCCGCGCGGAGGTGGGATGGAGCGCGAGCCGCTATAGATCAGAGAGGAAGCCGCTCTGACAGCAGCGAGATACTCTCTGTACCTGAGGGCAACTTTACCATTAGGGCTCATCATTATCGCAGAAACACTCTCTTTACCTCGCCATGGACTGTCGGAAAGTAAGTACAGCTCTTCCCCCCCTTTTTTGTTAAGCTTGTGAGAGCTTTTTTTGTTGTTAAGTTTGACGCCTAGACTGTTTTAAGACAGTTTCCTTCTCTGTTTTTTGGAGTTTTTGGTGACAGAAGGCCAAGAAGATTTCCAAAATGTCACCTGGAGGATGTTAATTGCAGTGTAAATGTAACTGATGAACAATTGAAGCCTGCACCTGCTGAGTGGTTACATAAGACTCATCTTCTGAATGTGTGTGTGTGTGTGTGTGTGTGTGTGTGTGTGTGTGTGTGTGAGAGAGAGAGAGAGAGAGACATGGCTTATTGGCTTGTCTGAGACTTTGATAAACCTTAAACACAGCAGAAATCCAGATCTCAGAGACTTTATATTTTTTTGCGTCCTTTCTCATAGACTATAGTGTGACAGGAGACCTGGGTACATGTATGAGACATGTAAGAGACCTCCAGGAGACATGTAGGAGACCTCCAGGGGACATGTAGGATACCTGCAGGATACATGTAGGATACCTGCAGGAGACATGTAGGAGACCTCCAGGAGACATGTAGGAGACCTGCAGGATACATGTAGGAGACCTGCAGGATACATGTAGGAGACCTGCAGGAGACATGTAGGAGACCTGCAGGAGACTTGTAGGAGACCTGCAGGAGACTTGTAGGAGATATGTAGGATACCTGCAGGAGACCTGTAGGAGACATGTAGGATACCTGCAGGATACATGTAGGAGACCTGTAGGAGACATGTAGGATACCTGCAGGATACATGTAGGAGACATGTAGGATACCTGCAGGATACATGTAGGAGATATGTAGGATACCTGCAGGAGACCTGTAGGAGACATGTAGGATACCTGCAGGATACATGTAGGGGACATGTAGGAGATATGTAGGAGACCTGCAGGAGACATGTAGGAAACCTCCAGGAAACATGTAGGAGACCTGCAGGCGATCTGTAGGAGACTTGTAGAGACCTGTAAGAGACATGTAGGAGGCCTTTAGGGGACCTGTAGGAGACCTGTAAGAGAATTCTGTAGGAGACATGTAGCAGACCTGTAGGAGACATTTAGGGGACCTGTAGGAGAACTGCAGGCTTGGTAATACAAAAACTGTCTATGCAAAAAGGACTGGCTTTGTGATCCTGATGCCTCCAAGAAACTCGACTCGGCATGCAATCTGCACTGAGCAACGTACCAAATAATTTTTTTTTCCATCCCACTTGAGTTCAAATCACAGTACACAGTTTATGTGGGCGTTTTAAAGAGCTGTGGCTTCAACACATACAGCGCTTCATCACACCACACATGTGCAGATTTGATCAGTACAAGATAGGACCTTATGTGTCCCATCATGAATATGTTTTTGTCATTTAGAAAGAAGACGCAAGTGTGACAAGCAATTTTGTCCATGTTCTTGTAGCTTGAAGTGTGATCAATGTGCTTAAGCAGTCGATTGCGTGATTAAGGGTGGGCGATATGACCAGAAAAAAAATAAAATAGGCTATCACATTATGATTCATAATGTATCATGATATATAGCCAAGATTTGCTAACAAACTGCCAGCAATACTATTGCTGCATAAAATTTTTTTAAAAAAAATAAAAAAACTGCAATCTGGTAACTGTTACTCATTATTCCTAATAACTGAACGTTTTTAGACCAACTATTGAAGTCTGGATTCTGATTGGTCAGAAAGCTTTGATTAATTTTCTACAACGGCGCCTTGGACAGTAGTTCTGGCTGTAACTCAGTTTGTATATTAATGCACTCGCTGTGATATAGTGATAGCTTACACAGGGATATTTATGGGGGATGCTCCACATAATCTGATAATAAAGCGATTTTTTTAAATTATTTTGTTATTTAACAAAGAAAACATACAGAATAACATTAATACGATGACGGTTTCGGTAAAGAGATATTATTTCCAGGATGTGAGGTTTTTTAAAGGTAATATAGTATAGGATTTTTTTGTGTGTGTGTGTGTGTGTGTGTGTGTGTGTGTGTGTGTGTGTGTGTGTTGGATAGAAGGATGAGCAGGTTCGGAGTGAGTCTGCTATGTAAGTAGTAATTAAACAGCCACGCGGGTTGCTGAGGCATGGTGGAAATTGCACTTTTCAGCTGAAGCACCTGTGCCAAAATGCTGTTGCATTATTATCTGTCACAATGTTTGCTGGAAACAATGCTCAACATTTTAGTGACATTTCTGATACCGATTTCTGTTACTCAAGCCCGCCAACACAAAGAGTCAGCAACACAAGCAGTAAAGGACGTCGCGTAAGCGTGGGTTATGACTTGAGGGCTGAGAACTTTCTGGAAGCACGAACACTAACTGCATTATCCGAGCTGAATCCCGAAGCTCAGGCTTGTGAGTGATGAGCCAGATGGCCATTTGCATGTTCCAAACTGATGGGCCGCTGTTCCAGCAACACGCACTTGCAAGTGCACTTTCACACAAGATGTTTCTGAGACGTCTGGGCTCGGTGGTTGCGCCTAGATTGGTTGCTATGCACGTTTCTTATCCAATTCAGTTATGAATGAGGACTATTAATATTCAAAGGTGCATACAAGGAAAAAAAAACCTATAAACACTTTATAAACCCTTTTGCAGCATCTCAGCTTTCGCTTCTTTGAAAAGCCTTCGTGCAGAAGGAGCAAGGCAGGCCCATGAGGCCTCGTTTGTCGTACAATAGATTGCATGTTTATCCCTCCGTAATAGCAGAGCAACCCCTAAGGAACGTCACGTTTCCTTTCCGCTCAACATGGTTCCTTGCAAAGTTCCTAGGTGAAGCTCGGGATCCGCAAGGCACCGGTCTCTGCAGAGCAATGAACCCCAGCAGACGAGCTAAATTAGACGCGATGTCGGAAACTCGGGCCTCGACGGACAACGATGACAAGCGCTAGGCATGTGGGAATGATGAAAAAAAGCACTCACAGGAACCCACAGGGAAGGAAGCTTGTCTTCAACTGCAGCCCGGTTCATTAGAGATAAAGCCAAAGGGAATTGGTGGAATTTCATGGCCCGGGGAAATGCCACGCTGGTTAGTTGGTTGTGCAGTGCAATAATGACATTGAGTTATGTCACCTGGCTATAACTTGCAGCAATAAGTTTATGAAAGGTGTTGCATAGTAATTGGTTTGGATTTTGATGTAGAACAGAACGTACATTTGAGGTTGTCATTCCGCCTTGCGGCTATAAATACTGAATGGAGTTACAAATTTTGGGGAGAAGAAGGGCTAAATTACACAACAATTGTTTATAATTTATAATGTAGCCATTACAAATAGAGAAAATATAGTTAATACTCTAAGATGCACTGCTTTCTACATAGTAAACGGGTTTATATATTTATTCACTTATTACTTTTGGCTTGTATCTTATGATTTGTTTGCTTTTTTTTTTTTCATTAATTTCATTTACTCGTAACCAACATGGCCACCCTCACACCATTTTCTCCACACTAGGAGGGCTGCGCTCAGCCTCAAGACGAGGACATCATGGATATCCCACTGGACGACCCTACCGCTAACAAGGCTGCCGCTAAGATCCAGGCTGGCTTCCGGGGTCACATGACTAGGAAGAAGATGAAGGATGATAAACCAAGAGAAGAGGTGAGCAAAAACAAACCAAACGAACTTTTGGAGGCTTGGAAAACAAAGTTCCGCCAAAACACGATTGCGTTCACACGTTTCCAGCTCACAAACAAGAACCTGGATGTTCGTTTTCTCAGGGGTTTATCACGTATGTGTTTATCACACCTTTGGGATGGAACCTTTCATGGGTAATTGGAGGTTTATCTGTTACCATTTGAGCTAACCTCCTCAAAGCGATATCCTCCCCAGAACAGCTGTATGTTGTTCATCAAAAACATCTAGTTATGTTCTAATGAGAATCAGGTGTCTATTGCTTATTGACTCACAAACACCTGTGTCCCCAAAGCCCATGATATTCATGTTTTTGTCTCGACTTAGTGATTAGGATAGCATAAGAAATGGGTACATAATATGATACAATGGCGTTTTGTGTGGTTTTTTTTTTTTTTTTCATATCAGTGATAAGCAGTAAATTGTTAGTAGTAGCTTGAAGGGGATTTGCATAACCATACTTCTGGAAATATTTTCACATCAATAAGATCACAAAACAGCTGACTCACACCTTCAGAGACCAGATTTTGGTTCAAAATGACTCAGACTAAAATCCTCTCTGTTTTCAAATGCAAACAGTATCAGAATAAACATCATAACATCACTATTCAGTACATTACTAAACTAATAAGTAATAATAATAATAATAAGCTTAATTTAATCATTTAATAATTAATTAGTGACATACTGATTAGTAAGGTTACACTAATTAGTAATGTTACGCTGATTACGAATCAGTGTAGTGCCAAACGCTGTATCATTTCTACTTAGTATAACATCATTAGTCTAACATCACTAATCAGTGTAACATCACT
>JAQMCW010000017.1:11658317-11669911 GCA_030068335.1 Chrysichthys cranchii | reverse complement strand
TAATCAGTGTAACATCACTCATCAATGTAACACCACTAATCAGTGTAACGTCACGAATGAGTGTAGCACCACTAATCACTGTATAATTTATAATCAGTGTAACATCACTAATCACTGAATAAATTCTAATGTATGTAAAACCGCTAATCGCTACGTCATTTCTAATCAGTGTAACTATCACTAATCACTAATCAATATGGCATTACTAATCAGTGTAACATTGCCAGTGTATCATCACTAATTAATGTAATACTACTAATTAGTGTAACATCACTAATCAGTGTAGCATTAGTAGTCAGGGTAACATTCATAGTCACTTTAATAGCAGTTAATGATTAGTGATAGTGGTAATTGGTGATGTACTGATAGGTGATATTACACTGATACTAAGGGATTATTTTAAGCAGCTAACAAGACATTTTATAGGGGCCAGCTCACCTTTCCCAGAATCATTGCCGAAAAATGTCTGCAAATTCACTGTTAGCAATCCTGTCAAAACCCATCTTGAACTTTTTCTTCATTCACGTGCCATACCTGGAAGCTTTGAACAAAGTATACCTTATCTTTTCTTTCTCCGCAAGATGGCTGAGGCTGGTTCTGAATCACCATATACAGAAAAGGCGGATCAGATACCGAGCAGAAAAACGGATTGGTCGAAAGAATGTAAAATGTAAATACTTAACAAACGCATTCAGTTTTACGCTACAATTTAAGATCTATGGCCTGGGATGTCGCCAGATTATTGCGGATTGTTGCAGGTTGTTTTCGAAAGGTCACTACCCTCAAAAACGATTCAATTCAATTCAATTTTATTTGTAGAGCGCTTTTAACAACAGAACATTGTCGCAAAGCAGCTTTACAATACATAATGTCCAATTAAAGACTTATTAATCAACAAACATATCCATAAGTGCATATATATAAATATATAGATATATCCCTATCCCCGATGAGCAAGCCTGTGGCGTCGGTGGCAAGGAAAAACTCCCTCAGACGACAAGAAGAAGAAACCTTGAGAGGAACCTGACTCAAAAGGGAACGCATCCTCATTTGGGTGACAGATAGTGCCATTATAACAACCCACATCTACATTCATGTGTTATGTGGTTAGTTCAGTTGTAGAACAACAGTTCACTGTCATTTAAGAATAGTCTGTTCAGCTTCAGCTGATCACCAACGGAGCCTCAAGCACAAAACAGATACGTTTTCAGCCTAGATTTAAACACTGAGATTGTGTCTGAGCCCCGAACACTAATTGGAAGGTTATTCTACTCCTGCTTCTTGGCGCATCAGATCCTGGGAGGGGTGAACAAGCCCCTTTAATGATTTTGAAATAAAAACCAATACAATAAAGAGTACTTTCTAGAAAAACAGAACATTTTGTACAATAGTTCCTTAAACATGCCGACTGATAGGTAACAAATTAAAAGAAAAAGCATTAGGGAGCATCAGGTGTGTCAGAACTCCATTAGTCTGTTTTTAGCATACATTCTTCAGGTTTCTGGAACGGTACCAGAGTGACGAACCAAGTCCAAAAACACATTCTCGTCGTTGGTGGTTGATTACTGATGATGGTGGTAATCTCCACCATGATGGTGTTCACCCGGCTTGAGATTTGGGGACTGTGAAGGCCATAGCACATGATTTCTATCATGTTTCATACTCATTCATTATCAGTGAGCCCCAATGACCTGAGCCTTCAGGCAGGGTCATCCTGGAAGAGACCATACCTACAGTACGAGGGAAGAAATGTTTCAGCAGAGAGCAAAGCCGATCACTCCGAAGAACTTGCTGATTTGCAACCACTCTTCTCTCTGAGGGGACAAGTGGAACCAAGCCATGGTAGCAAAATAAATAAATCCCCCCAGTGGCATAACTCACAGGTTTTTCTGTTCATTTCTCATTCGTCCTGTATATCTGTACATCTCTTTTCCAACTGAATGAGTTCAAGCTACTGAACTTTACAGGCACTCTTGTCACAGCAGGTACCGGATGACAGAAGCTCTCGGCTCTCATGCATATTAAATCCTTTTTAATACTCTTTTATAATAGCATTTCCATGCCTATCGTCTTTAGCAAAAAAAAAAAATAGTGCAAATTCGAACATGATATCTTGTGGAGAGCATTAAGCTCTGTATTCTTACAGACAAAACACACCCTCGTAATGCTCGATCCGATTTGAGGAGCTCGCGCATAGTTTTTAAATGTCACATTTACAAATAGCAGAAATAGAGAAAAGTGTGGATTTTTGTTTGCACGCAAACAAAAGAATGCCTTGTAGACAGGTTATGGAAATCCACACAGGATCTTATTGATGTTTGTGCGCAATCCTGGGAATTTGTCTTGGCAGAATTGGCGTGGCACAAAAGGACAAAAAATGAAAAATACTAGGAGCAGAAGGGAGTACAAATGCCAAAAGTTCAATAACACAAAAATGTGTACAGTATATACAATAATTGCAAATGTATAATAAGAGGTGTCATGACTCACACACACACACACACACACACACACACTGCAGTCTCCTGTCTCTGCTTCGTTCCTGTAACGAAACCCCCCCACAAGTTTGTATATGTCACTAATTCCTACCTGATATCTAATAAGGCAGTATTTCGAACCCAGCTCCACAGAGCATGTTGTGTCTGGGATTCATCTTCTCCCCGTAGACCTCCTCGTGGCTGAAACGGTTTCCTAGCAATGCCGCCTTAATTACTCGTTGCTAGGTGATAATACAGATGGCATGGGAGTATAGATCACAGGAGTGGCCACGCTCTTGCCTGTTTGGTTGACGCACAGGAAGTGCATTTAATGTGCTTTAAAGCCGAGAATTTTCTGCACACACCTTCTGTAGTACGGAATAAACATGGCCACGAAGGGTGTGTCTCGTAGTTTTCAAAATGCTCAATTGCTGGTTTATTAAGCATTTTATGTGGTGCAAGTAATAGGAAAACTCAAATAATCAAAAAGTGTATTTGTGCCCAAATATTTGTCCAATTTGTAAAAATCTACAAAATATAAAGTCTAATATAAAATATACATACAATTATGTATGTATAAATACAATGCTACCTCTGGTCATGACCAAAACTCTGCTCGTGACCCGATTTGGTTGTGACCCGATTTGGTCGTGACCTGAACCTAATTTCTCCATTGGATTGTATTCCATCCAATTGGATTGGATGTTCTCCATTGGATACAATTAGTCCATTCCAGACCCTACGAACTGTATGTAATTATTGGTTCAATTGGTTTTTTAAAGATTTTTAAGCACAAAAATAGTTCATTATACCATAGAACGCAGAGTGTACTAGTAAACTAAATGAAAAACCTTGAACGACAGAGAAAACTAACATCGCACGAACCTCTACGTACGAACCGTTCG
Source organism: Chrysichthys cranchii (assembly GCA_030068335.1). Lineage (NCBI taxonomy): Eukaryota > Metazoa > Chordata > Actinopteri > Siluriformes > Claroteidae > Chrysichthys > Chrysichthys cranchii. Next base: position 11,666,529 of record JAQMCW010000017.1, on the reverse strand, counting down.
CTGTGAACATTGTTTTTAATGAGTTTTAAGCACAGAAAATAATCTAAGTTTGAACAATCCTTAATTGTACAAAAACTTACTGTGAACAACCAAGAAAACTAACCTTGCATGAGTCGACTTCTGGCATTAAGGAAGTGAGGAGGAAGGTGGGCGGGGAGGAGGTTACTGGAAAGCCAATGAACGCACGTCTGAGCGAGACCGATTAAAGAGCCACGTGCGTCTTTGTTAGGTACGCACGACGCAAACTGAAAATGGGAAAACATTGGCGCGTACGAAGCGGAAGGGGAAAACGGCCGGGGCTGTGTTTGTTCGTCACTCGATTATGTGGTCATGACCAGGTGCAAGATTTTGGCGAATTTTTTGGTCGGGAACCGGAAGTGTTCGTGTTCGGAAGTGTTCGTGCCCAGAAGTTCTACTATATAGTGTAGAAGGGATTAAGCAGGAAAAAATAATGTTGGTAAATGATCTATGAGCCTCTGGCATTTTCCCCATTATCTTTTGTAAACCCACAGTAAATCATTGAAAATCTGGGATTTTTTTTTTCCTCCCAGAATTGTGAACATTTTTAAATAAATAAAAGGACTGTTCGGTATTATTCTTCTAGGTCACGGTTTAAATGTAAGCAAACTTGTCATTTTGACAAACCCTTTCATTCAGAAGATCAGGTTTTCCTTGAGCCACACGTTCAGACAAACCTGCGATGGATTTGCTCTAACGTGGATGTCAGTTATTTATCCGAATGCAGAAATGGAGCAGAAAGCCTGGAGACGTTACGTCAGTAAGGGAAGATTTTTCATAGATATTTATTTTTCGCTTTCATTTCTTTTGCCTTCTGCGTCTGCGTACATTCCTCTCACTTCTTTCAGAAGAACTAGAAACTCTAGTAACTACTCTTAAGTCGTGGTCTCTTAACTAGCCTGTTGATCTTTCTCACACCACTGATACTTAAATGAACCTCTTTTCCACTCTAATAACATGAGTATTTATTCCCTTGGAGTTGTGTTTGGTTTTGTTCCATGTTGCAACCCTTCTTTAAGCTGACAGTCTCGTCTCTGTTCCAGAAACAAAGGGATAAGAAGTAGCGTGAGAGGACATCCCCTGCCGCCCTGACAGTTTTTCCACACATCACCGCAATAACCAGAGGTCGAAGAGAAACTTTCAGTGTATAATATATATATATATATACAAGTGTAAACTTAGAAACTAAGCCTGGATCAGTGACCTTTGACTCCTCTTCTGCTTCTGATAGAGTCTGGACAGTAGTCTGTGGCACACGATAGCCCCTCAGCATGTTACATAGCTTCAGTGGAAAGTTTCCAGTTCATTTTTGTTTCAGTGATTAACGTCTGGGTTAAAGTACTCTGTCGCTTCTGAGAACACAAGCAAAAATGTGAATTTTTTATTTCCTTATTTATTTATTTGGTTCTCACCCACCCCCTCATACCCCGCTACCCCTCCTCCCATGCCTGTATTCTTACAGTGTAGAAGTATGCACTTGTTTACACTGCCTTTTCTAGTGTGTCTTTGTTTTGCCCGTTTAATAAAGCGAAATGAACGGAAAAAAAAGGATTCAGATTCAGTGCTGTCGAGGTGTTCATTGTACAAGATTTCCTTTGACTATTATGATTGATTGATTGATTGATTTTTTCAGATTTTTCATTTTTACATTGTACGAACACTTGCGTTGTTTTTACATTGTAAATTACACTGCTGGCAAACTTCAATCAAAACTGATTTTTTTCCATTAATCAGGAACAAATTTGCTCTTCAGATACCACTCATTACATGTTAATTTCATTTTTATATAATTATGATATTATTTGATATAAGTAAACCTTCCTGCCTCTTCACGCTGCAAGAACTGCGTAAATATCCCACTTCAAATGAGCATCTGTCTTTGTAACTGTTTTTCCCTTACTTGAGCAAATCCACCATCCCCTTGCCACCATTAACTTGAATTTCCTCTTTATTCTTCTTCTCGCCTTCCTGATTAGTGTGTGTGTTTGTGTGTGTGTGTGTGTGTGCGCGTGCGTGTGTGTGTGTGATATTTTTTTCATCAGTCTGCAGGAGTGCCAGGGCTCATGTTTTTTAATTACAGTACACAAATCACAATGGACAGAAGAAAGTAGAGCATGTGGTAATTATCGCTTCCTGCTTTTCCCCTGGAAAGACTTTGAACACAACTGTTTGTTCACACACACACACACACACACACACACACACACACACACAGTCAAAGGAAAGCATGCAAGGCAAAGCAACAAGAAATGCAGACAAACTTCACAGTTCCTTTTTAAAAGTATAAAATAGTCTCGTCCTTTGTTGAATCCCAGTGGTTGTGTTAATACCCAATACTTCCAATACTTTTTCAGATTAAGTGAAGTTTGTTAGAGGGCTGACCAAGTGATGTCTACATATCTTTAAGGACATAGGTGTAAAAAAAAAAAAAAAAAAGCACTTTTGGGAAGATTTCATGAAGTTTTAAATGAACCGAGTCAGAAGAGATACAACCCGTACTCCTTAGCCTGATTTTAACTTTGGATATGGCGTTATATGGGATCATTATGAATTTCATGAAGATCATGTTGTGAGGAAATGGCCTACAAAGCCATTTCATTAACATGTACAGGAGGTCCTCGGGTTACGACAGTCTCGACATATAACGTTTTGAGTTTATGGGGCAGTGGTAGCCTAGTGCTCAGGGCACTGGCCCTTCAATTGGAAGGTTGTGGGTTCAAGGCCCAGGATCAACAAGGTACACTGAGGTACCCTGAGCAAAGTGCCGTCCCCAAGCACTGCTCCCCGGGCGCTGCACTGTTCGGCTGCCCCCCTGCTTCACTTGGTGAATGGGTCGAATGCCGAGAAGTAATTTCACTGTGTCATGTCGTGCTGCGCTGTGTTTCACGTGTGATGATCACTAGTATACCTATGTACATTATGCCGCTCGCTTCCATAAAAACGTACAAAAAAAATTTACAGGACAGGACATTTATGTCCTTTTCCTTTTTCTGTGGCTTAGTTGTGTTTTTATGTTCTAGATGATGATTGTACACCTGTGTTAGGATCAGGAAGTGACTTAGGCTAGGGGGTGTTTCCACTTACACCACAATTCGGATTACATCACTGTTGTAGGACCGGAACTGTGTCGTAACTCGAGGACCCCCTGTATTCATTTATTCTAAATAAGACCGTTAAAATGTCAGGGTCATGGTGGACCTCTTGGGTACTCACAGATACCAATGGGCTGTCATGGGATATTTTATTCAGCTCTGTTCATGATGCCCTGGTTTATATACTAAGTGGCCAAAAGCATACATGAACGTGTGTTTGTGTGTTTAAGCATCTCCGCCAGATATTTCTAAGATTAGCTAGTTCATTTTAAATGGAGTGCTTTAGCTAGTTACATTTGGGCATGTTGGATCAAGTGGGGTTTCAGTAGAGAGACCAATCCTGAAGAACAACATACTGGGTAAGAGCTGGTATTTTCACTCACCTAGTGCTGTCTCTGGGGGGTTTTTTTCTCTCTTGTAGCCAGCATAGTTTGTGCTGAGTTTTATATGTAAGATGTACTGTATTTTATCCCCCCAAGCTACTTGTGTTATAGTTTCTCCGCCGCATATTCTCACAGAGCACAGCTTGCAGTCTGCTTTGGTATACAGGACGTCCACATCACTATCATTAGTGTGACAGCGTACCCTCGGCTTTCTGCTGTCTCCTAAATTTCAATCAAAATGACGACAATAACCAGGACATCGTCATCATCGACGTACGTAAAATGGACACGGTCGTACTGAAGCAATTTTTGCTTCAAAGCCAATTCTATTAGAAAATATTACACCCACATCTACCTGTACAAAATAAAAATCTAATTCAACTCTTTTCAATATGATGGTCATCTGTTTTATAAATCCATGGCCCCTAATACTGTTGTTCTGCTCCTTTATCCAAGCAGTGAAGGGACATGTGTGTTCAGCACAGTATTCAGATCAGCGTTTCTCACGTCTAGTCCTGCCTGACCTGCTACACCTTGCAGTTTCAAATTTTTCTTCTGCACCACACATGATCCATCCCCGCAGCTCATTAGCAAGCGCTTGATGATCTGGGTCAGGTGTGTAAGGTCAGGAAGAATGTGAAAATGCACAGGGTCTTGGCTGCTCAGGCCGACGGGTTGTGAACCTAAGATCCATGGGATCTTACATTCACTCATTTCCATTTCCCTCACGTGTGTGCATGGGCCATAGATGTTTACGTGAGTAAAATCCTGGCCAAAATCCAAAGCCACAAAATGTTAATTGATTCATTTGGATCACAAGAGCTCGGACAGAACGTAATCCTGGATGCTTCCCGAACTTCTATAATAATGCGCTAATTCTAATTAGTTGTCATTTCTAAAGTGACAACGTGCAAAGAGACTTACAGGGTGGACGCTCCCAGTCGGATGCAGGTGTTTTCTGTGAGGAGACGTTTATTTAACGTTTTTGGAAGGAGTCTCCAGTATCGGTGTTTTGTGGCAGTCCGGGATAAGGCTGCAACTTTTCCACTTTGTAACTTTTCCATCACAAGAAACGGCAACATGACAAGCTCTTCCTCCAAGAGAGAGGAAAAAGATGAGAGGCCTTAACGAGATGTTGCTGCTGTAACGTAAGTAAAAACAGGAACTTAACTTGTTTTAGGGATGTCCCATGAAATTAGAAGTCATTTTAGATCAGGGATGGGCATCACGATCCATGAAGATCCAGTTGGGATGCAGGTTTTTGGGTTGACCTTTCTATCAGCCATTAAAAAAGATGCTTCCCACAGTCCTTAACAGCTTTATTATCGGCTAATTGACAGGTCATCCCAAAAAACAGTTCTCCGTGGCTCAGGTTGCCCACCCCTGCTATAGATGGTTAAAAAGGTACACTATAAGTAAATAACACTTTAATAAGTAAACTATCTTTGTATTAATCTAAAAAAAACATTAGCATTAGGATGTGATGTTATTTGAAAATTAAGTAAATTTGGGGTGGTAACACTAACTCCGCGTCATCACCCCGTCCCATCGTGGGTTATTTTCCTTTTAAAGGCATGCTTTACTTAAAAGCAATCACTAAATGTTTTCCCACATGTTATGGTCATGTTGAAAAATTCCAGCGTTTTGAGGAATTACAATCTGTAATCATGTCATATCAAAGGGTTTTATGTGTTTTGGTTGGGTTTTTTTTTTTTTTTTTTTTTGATACTACAGTTCACACTGTAGCTATTAGAGTCAAAATCTAATATTTTATCCATGTTTTTGCCCCGTTTTAGTTGTAGTTCTGCGTGTCTGTGTGCATTAAGCTGAACAAGACTGTGGAATGAGGGCCTGTACCCACTCAGTGCCCACGCTTCCCAGCTCCCACACAGCCAGCAAAACGGCCGGGGGTGGGGGAGTTATGAAATATGAATTTTCCCTCGGTTTCCCATAGCAACCTGAACGGCAGCGCTGCTTCTCCACAGCTTCACCATCTCTCAGTGCTTCGCCTGTTCGAGTTCCATCTCCCATGCTTCTCGTGGGTCAACAAGGCTTGGGTGTGCATAGATTACTTATGGATATGAGCCATGAAATCAATGTTGCCAGATTCCATCGTTTTCCTTCCAGTTAGACCTTGTTAATGTCTCCATGTTGCATGTGGCATATAATATATCCTACTTTTACTGATTAGTGTATAATATAGCTGGGATTTCTCCAGCACGACGTTTTTGGCAAACTATCTTGGATGTAAATCTTCCAATCTGGCAATGCTGTGTATGAAGGGTCGCCACGAGCACGCTGCAACTCCTACACTGACTTTACTCTGACGGAGCGATGAAATTACTGTATACAGTGACAGCCTCCACATTTCACTCTCCTCCCTGTCTCTCTCTCTCTCTCTGACTTTTTCTCTTTCTTTCATGTCATTTTTTTCTTTCCCTCACAGACAAAACCCTTTGATCAGGCATACTTATTGATCCGAACCACTCTGAGAAACCTGGGAAGATATATTACACCGGCTTGAAATGCTATATGTTGTGCTGTGAATGTGTGAGGGCGTGCGACGTGGTCGTGGCCGGTTTTTCCATGTGAGCACTGGATGCGAATTGCCTTAAGAGCACGCTCTATTCTATACACGCTGAAGAGGTTTGTGGATTGTTAAGCAGGTTGTTATTTGCGCAGATGGGAATACGGAGGCTCAAATTTGCCAACAGCCTCAAGACCTTTAATATGCATAGACATAAGAAAACTTCGAAATAACTAGGAAAATCATGTAAAAAAAAAAAAAAAAGAAGAAGAAGAAGAAGAAATTTGAATGCGCAGTTGGAAGTCCAAACTCACTCATACACTATAAAATACTACGTAAGGAATAAAACACTTTGTGCTGTTATGAGAAAATGATCGACAACAGTGGTGGTGTGTTGAATCCCAGCATGGACAGGGGTTACTGTTACCATCATGATGTTGATTATTTTCCTACAACAGCACATGAACTGTTTGGCTCTTCTTATCCCACATTGATTTGCCAACTCTCTATTTTTTTTAAATGTATTTAAAGTGCGAATTTTGGCCTGGTGATGGTGCTACAAGTACAAGAAAAAGACATTAAAAATGGTACTATGATCTACATGGATCGCTTCTATCAGCCTGCCTCGGGAATGCTCCAATGTTATGATTGATGAAGAAGAAAATTTCAAATTTCACTTTTGATATTTGGCTCCTGATTAAATACAGTCCTTTTCACCTACTTTTTGTACTAGTGACCAAAAGGTGGTTCATTAAATTCCCAGGACTGCCGCGAGTGCACCCTTGAGCAAGACTAATAACCCTTACAAAACCCTTAAAGTCCACCTTGAACCACTTGCATATTAATTAATATGTGATATTCACGGGCATCCTATACTACCCACAATGCTGTTCAATGGCCTGCTGATTGTGGTGCCTGTAGGATTTATGCTGCATTTGAGGTGAAGCTGTATCTTTGTAATTCCACACTTACAACCGGTAAAAACCACCAACAACTTGAAATTTCAATCCGTCAGCTCGGGGTAGTCTGTGCAACTACCCCATTAACAGCTCGGCGTCAAATCAACATGGCTGTTCACAGCATGAACAGTGATAAGTTCCCCTTCTCGACTTTTATATGAGTTTATAGGAGTATTACCTTTCGGTAAATTAATACACAGACAGAGTACTTGGTTGAATCCATAAAACTGACCGTACTAATCACTGGATTATGAACGTAATCTTCAAAGGTAGAGTTATCACTAACGTTAGCCAGCTTGTTATTATCTGCTAGCTTGCTGTTGTTGCTATGCTGCAATTTCCATCCCAAATGTTGCATTAATGTTTAAAGTTAACTATAGTAGACCAGAAACCCTCAGCCACTCAGGCCTGTAACTTTAAAATGCACTTAAAGTAGACTTCTATGTCCTCTGACACAAAAAATGCTTTCATGAAGGCATCGATGTTTTTTTTTTCTTCATACATTGAATGTGTCATGGTGGAAAATGGGATTATTCCCACTTACAGCATTTGAAAGGCAGAAGTGATGTACAGACACTTTAGGCCTTTTGTCTGCCATCTGTACCCTTTGCTTTCATACCAACTTTCATGGTAATCATGACTCTCCCATGTTTTAGATGCCTACTGCGCAAACTGACTGAGACCTTTGATTTTTTTTTTTTTTTTTCTATCCAAACACCATTGTTACTGCACTGGCAATGACACCAGCGTTGCCCAATGTCTAACTTCTCCCTGCAGAATGTTCAATAAACAGGGAGAGAAGTTCTACGAAGAATGAGAATGACACAGGAGGAGGTGTTTGAAGAACATCAGAGGAAATATTGTGTAAGTAGTAACGTGGGCTTGACCACAATCCAAAAAGCGACCCAAATAAACAGGCATTCCTTTTATCTCTGTTAATGAAATTATCCTTCACAAGCGATCCATTATTTACGCACACAGCATGCAAAACCTTGGATAAAAACTCTAGTCTGAAACTATTCAGGTTATGTCGAAAGTTCATTCCCTTCGTCCTCTTTCGCATGACTAGCTTGTCATTCGGAATGAATTCTCTAGGCCTAAATTTTATTAGCCCATTCGGTGCATCTCACAACAACAAACGAGTGAAGACGCCGGGATAAAATTACCTGTTATTTTAAATTATAACACTGTTTCAGTCTAGTTAGGTTATGGAAAGATACTGTAGGTGATATA
>JAQMCW010000017.1:11583272-11599350 GCA_030068335.1 Chrysichthys cranchii | reverse complement strand
TTTATTTCAACTGTTATACGCTTAGGCTTCTTACTCTCACTACCATTTCCACTTTCTTGAGACCCATAATGAAGGCTGATTTAAAAAAAAAAAAAAATGTGTTGAACATGTTCACACCACGAGTGCTTGATTGGAACTTAAGGTTTTGTGCTGCAAAGCGTGGGCTGGCTTCTTGTACGTCAGTCGAGGATTTGTTCGTTGGTCGGTACAAAATCTGTTCAGGAATTTAGTTCGTACCTCGATTTGTTCACCATCCAATGCGTTCACGAGCCGAGGGTCCACTGTAATGTGAATGCAGTGTACAGTGATTGTATACAGTTATGTATCTCAATAATGTTGCTGTTCACTCTCTCTCAATCTCACACACACACACACAGAATCGTGGTCAGAAGTTCATGTAAATGGGCATTAATGTCATCTGCATGAACTTCAGTATTGGATTTGTAATGACTTATTCATTTTCTGTGGCCAAATGATTGTAGAGCATACATCTTTAATAGAAAAAAAAAACAAAACAAGATTTTGGAGCAGAAGTTTTAATTTCTTTTGGGTTTTCTAAAAATCAACAAAGGGTCAGAATTATACAGCGTTAGAATTATTCATACATCCACTTAGATGATTAATTCAACAATGCTGAAAGGTCCAAAATGTCTATTAACTTGCCAAGGCCAAAGCCTCCTATCTTCCTGCTAGTGATCATGACTGACTACACTTGGTAGCTTCTTCATGCTAACATAAAAGGGGTTGTTTGACAGTAGTCATTGGATTGACCAGTACACGATGCTATGGGACAAACACAAAGTCCAAGGAGCTCAGTGCAGATCTGAGAAAGTAGATAGATTGTTTATTGTCATTTTTCACGGTAATATATTACCCTGTTCTGTACAGAGCCTCCTATATGCATACAAAATGATTTACAAACAAGTAGATTTACATTTATTTAGATTGTAAACAACTGCAGATTCCAAGATCATCAGTTTGTACAAACAACTGTACATAAGTACAAATTATTGTGAGGTGTTTTGCCAATCCACTTTGCTGGAGGAGCTGTCACCCTCTGCTGAGAGGAAACTGGTTAAGATGGTTCAGGAACAACACAGGAACCATCACGGCACAGGCTTGCCATGAACTAGAAAGTTCCAAGAAAGCTTTAAGATGAGAGTTTTTTTTGCCAGACTGACCAGCGATATAGAGGAACACTGTACCAGCTGTGAAGCATGGTGATTTTGCTGCCAGTGAAACTGCTGCATTGCACAAAGTGGATGGAATAATGAAGAACCTCAGAATTCTTCAGTAACTTCATAACTTCAAACCATCAGCTAGACAGTTGAAACACAGACACAGCTAGATGTTCCCACAGGACAATGAACCCAAACACTGGCTACTAACGTTGGCTCATATTAAGCTTAAAGCAAACCCTGACCTCAAGTCTTTTGAAAATATGCGGCCTGTGCTTAAAAGTCAAGTCCATGCCAGGAAACACACACATTTAATTGAACTCCACCAACTCCACCGAGAAGAGTGATCAAATATCCAACCAGAATTCTGCAGAAGCTTGTTGGCTGCCAAGTGTTTGATCAAGGTGAAACCTGCTAGGGGAAATTTAACCAAATATTAGGTATGCTGTATGTATATCTTTGACTCTGAATGTCTAATTCGGACCCTATTTTGATTTCAGAGCACCAAAAAGAAATTATTTAAGGGGGAAAAATTCAGGTTCAGGATCATTCACACTTATTATGAAAATTCCGTGTTACTTATAGTTAACAAATCATTGCATTTGGTATATTTCAACCACTTGAGGAATGTTTCCTATCTGCACCCTTTCTCAATTTATGTAACAATCTCTGATGATTTTCTCCTGATAATCAACAAATCCTGACCTCAACAATCCACTTTACAGGGTGTCTTTGATTACTGCCAATGCAGTAATGCATTTTGGTACATTTTTTTTGTAACACATTAGCTGGAGCTTGTATCATGTATCCCCAAACTCTGCTGGAACAGAGTGTCTTTTCTTCTTTTCTCACCAGCTGGGTTGGTCTCCATACCTCCATGCATATGTTCTTCTCATCTGGTTCATTCAGCAGCTGGTGATTTCTAACTCCTGCATAACTAGAAGTTGTTATAATATGGCTGTGCAGCAAAGCTAAGCCATTTCAGAACAGGAAATGGTGTTCTAGGTATACCTGTAATCAAAACATTTACCAGGTTCTACCCCACAGGCTAAACTGCGTGTATATAGGGAAGTGTCAGTCAAGCTTAGTCAAAGTAGATGGGTCAATTAGTAAAAATCCTCCTCTACCACATACATTACTCATCTAGGTGTTAGGTTGAGCTTTTTGCCCACACTAATTCAAATTTGACTTCTTTTTCCTAGGTCAGGTGTCAACTCAGACTGGAGTGGCACGTGTAAGGGCAGGTAGCCGAGTCGGTAGGGCTTGGTCCTTTTTAGCCTTTGAGGTTGTTTTGAGATGAAATGTCATGCAGTCCATTTGCAGAATGATCCAGAGATGAGCACATGCCCCATAATTAAGGACTCCTTAAAGAATATCCTTGAAATGACCATTTAGTCAACTGTAATGTAAGCCATGTATGGAAATTCATTTTTTTCCCTATCTATATGCACAGTTCACTTTCTGCCATTAGGGCCTCAGCTTGTGGTATAGATAAAAGTCTTCAGCACTTCCAGTGCTTTCTGTGAAGTAACAAGCTCAGGCCCAGTTAAGACTTGGCATTAATTTCCATATCTGGCAATCTGAGATGAATATCTCTTCACCTGGTATTTTCATTTGTTTTGAATGTGTTGCCACTGACCACTGTGATCACGTTTCAGCAGGAGCAAGGTTGCCAAATCTGACAAAAGCAACCTGACGTCACTTTAAAACCAATCAAGATAAAATATCTGCTAGCCAAAACCAAACAAAAACTCAGTGTTTGGTGTCATTTTAAAATTGAGTGTTCAAAGAAGTCAGTTAAAGCTTTACTCCTGCTGTTGTCTCGTGATAGCACTGCTTTTGATTTCCATAATCGCAAAAACAAAAACTGATTGCTTTCCCTGCTTTTGTGCTTGATGGCTTTATTCAGTGTTGTTCAGAGTACCAAGTGGTATTCTTTAACCATTTAATGTTTTCCTTCTCCTTGTTCTTTCTCTTAACTATTAAATGCTTTGGCTCCTTCCAGAGCTACCATGTGAGTGTGCACCACCGATGCACTGAAAAGGCAGAATTAGTAACTATCTTTCAAGTCTTCTCCGCAGCAACCAGTAATATGGCACCAGGGGTCAAATTCTTCTCCATGACCGTTTCCTTAGTGTAGCGCTTCAACACTGTGACTTCCCACCAAACTCCTCCAAAGTATGTTGTGCTTGAACATCAGTCCTTTTAGTACCTCTGCTCCCTTCCCTAAAAGCTAAAAGGTCCAATATTAGCTCTCGGGAGTCTTAAGAATGTCACCTCTCTCATTACACTCGCATTTATTGTCTCCTGCTACTTTGCCTTGAAAGCCGGCTGTTTGCTGGATTTAGGAGTAAGGCAGCACGTTGGGCTCTAGTGAAAAAGTAGCTTGTGCAGACTAATATAGCTTCAAAGTGCACTCGGTGTTCCATATAAATGAGCTTACCATGCCGTACCCCAGACAAAGTGTGTAGGCCTGTAGGGCAACTGAAGTCCCTGGGGTCAGAGAAGGAGCTTGGGTTTGAGTTTCAGGTTTCCTAGTCAGCTGTTCAACTTTGAGACCTCGATTGTCTGCAACTTTAGGTCCATGATAGTTTTTAGCCTCAAAAGCTCCACCCACTTTCAACAGAGAATCTGATGCATGTTGTACACTTAGCTGGCCACAAGCTTCAGGATCTTGGTGGCTGTAATCTGAATGACTGTCCGTAAACAGACTAATAGGTGTATAGGGAGGAATAGCCAACAGTGAGATGTGGATGGAAAAAAAAATGTCTATCATGTCTTTAAAACCTATTTTATTTATAAATCAATTGATTTATGATTGTAGCAAATAACTAGGATACTCTTGCATACTTGCCCATGGACAACAGAAAAACCCTGTTGCTGGTTTTAGGGATACCTCTAGGGAAACTTTAGCTTGAGAGACTATGCCCATGTTTGACTTTTCACCTAAAAGCCTTCTGGATAATTTAGCAGCATATTTAAGATAAGGAAATCTATTTACGTAACCGATGTGGCTCACCTTTTCACTATTGGTTTCTGCTTAATATTCTGTTTAAGATTTCAGCTCATCAGCTTTGTACATGATTTGAATTGTCCATATGCCAGTTTTGACATCGTTAGTTAAACAAGTTGAACCACTCTATTTGCATTCCCCAAATTAAAATCGGGCTGAGAAAGCAGTTCTTTGACAGAATCTTGGCAAGTTCAGGGATTCCTCCTTGAACAACGTACTAGGCCACATATGTCAGTCAGATGAATTGCTGTTAATGTTTACGAAGGTCTGCAAACAGCCATCAATCTCTCAACATTATGTATACAAAGCTCTACAGCTATAGATTACCATGACTTGATTGATATTTTTATGGACCAGCATGAGTACATTTGAAGGATCAGTCCATGTTGTTTTGGTTCTTTCTTGATGGTAATTTCTCTCTCTCTCTCTCTCTCTCTCTCTCTCTCTCTCTCTCTCTCTCAGCATGTGAAGATCCTGCGGGCACTGGTGCTGGGGGAACCGGAGCGGGGCCAGACACATTACCAGGGCCTGTGTTTCATCAGCAGGCTAGAACATGGAGAGATCATCCCAAGTGAGGCCATGGTCAGATTGAGACAGGTCAGACATGGATCAAAGTGATGCACTAAAAGAATCAGTCCAAACCATCGTGATTAATGAGAATTAGCCGTTAGCGTTACAAACAATTGGTGGATATTAGTTTAGTTTTGTGTTTTTTAACTGTTAGCATGAATTTTAGGTCAGTCTGTTCTATGTTGGTAGGACCAAACAAACAAACAAACAAACAAAACCCAACTAATTATCCATTAAAATATGCCCTAAAATGCTGTGTTATTGACTAAACCATTCCAGAAAAACCCTCACGTGGTGCGGACTGCCGAGGAAAAGCGTGGTCTAGAGTGGATGAGGATGAACATGGCGGTGAATCTGACTCTATCCTGGCACCTCAGCTCCCACATCCACAGCGTGTGCCGAGACGCCCGAGACTTCATCTACACGCGGGAGCAGGACGTCAGATACTGGCTAGAAAAGGGTTAGTGTTGCAATGCGAAGGGCACTCCCTTATTAAACACCTGTACCAATGCATAGACTGTTTCATTGTGCTGAGCTACCATAGTCATGAGTAATGCTCTTTCATACACCAGTGGCTACGACTGAATGAAAACGAATGGGAAAACCTGAAAGAACATTTAACTGAGGTGGATCCCTGGGGACCTCATGATTTGACTCATGAATGTGGCCGACCCTCAAATGACGTTCCATTGGGCAGATGATGTATTTGATGGCACTAGAATGGCATTATGTTTTACCCTGTGTAAGCTGACTGATGGCATTCCTGAGAATTTTTCAGAAGTGTAGGAGGATCAAAGCCAGGGGTGGGAAGTAATCAACAAAGCATGATGTATGCAAGCGGAACATTTTATTGTTATCAGTATAAACAACCGCAAAAATAGAGTGCTACGATTAAAAAGAGGATGCTGCCATTTTCCCTCCAGCCACATCTGAGGGAGATTATACAAAGTCCCAGAGTCTGGATTCAAGCAGAACACTTCTCCAAATTTCCCAAACTTTAAAATATAGCTAGCTGTTAAGGACACCTCCACACTGAAAAACATTAAATATGTTTACTTGATATACGAGGGATTTTTTGGCATGCTGTCAATGGGGTGGTATTATGTGACCACCGTCGCAAAGCCATGTTACCGGTGACTACCTCAAAGCTAACTATTTTCCACGTCCCAAAATGGGTTTTTTCCTTTTATACCATAGCCATTATATCCTTCCCAGCTAGCTATGAATAAAATGACACATCATACCTCTTGATTCATTGCTAGGTAGATTTAATGTTGTGGACCATCGTCTAAACAGTTTATTCCCTGTTATTACTCACGCCCTGAAAGCTATAAACAGTCATTTCTTTACTTCCTGTTTTTGCTCACACAAGTTACTAAGACAAAAGAAAAACCACCAACAACAACAACAAAAAACGCAGCTTGTCTGCAAAACCTTCTGTCCTGAAGGACTTCATGTGTTGGACAACATAAAGTTACACCTTTACCACTGACACTGGGGACTCCTTCCAAAAGTGCGTCTATGGTTCATTTACTCTGTCGGGATTTTTTTTATTTTTTTTATTCAGTCTTTGAGAATGGCATAAAATCTCTCTGCAGGTGTGGAAGGCTCCGTATTCAGAGTGTTCCCCCAGAACGAGAGCGCAGGCCTGCCGAGTTGCAGCGCTACTACAGATCTGTGGCAGCCGTGCTCGTGTAGCTACACCCTGAGTCTGGAGTGGTACCCCTGCATGCTGAAATACTGCCGGAGCCATGGGCCGGACCCGTACAAGTGCGGGATCAGGAGCTGCAGCAAGGCTTACCGGTTCGATTTCTACACGCCACGCAAACAGCTGTGCATGTGGGATGAGGAGAGCTAATGACTAATGACCTAACGAATACCAGCGTTCTGCTGAAGGTCCAACCTCCATGCGAAACATTAAGCTAAGTAGCAACGAGGTGCCTTCAAATAGGTCTTAATAGGAAAACGGTTCTGAAGTATTACGGTAACTTTTCTTTATTCAGGAGGATTTGTATCATCTATATCTATTCACGACGTGTTCTTAGACTCCAATATCTGCGGGTTTAAAGGACAGATATTCTGCCAGGTCTTTATTTCCGCTCTTATGACAGCGTAGCCTCAAGGCAGAGAGTCACATGACTGTTAGAGAGAGCTTTTCAGGTTAAATTCTCCCTTGGGAAAGAAGTGTTTGCTTTGGACTCTGCATGAATTCACTGTTGACATTGTAAACGTCACCTATTTTGTGTTTACATTTATTAGTTAGCTTTGTATTGGGTCTGTAGTAGGGGTTTCTTATCAGCCCTTTGTAGTCATTTTTATTTTGAGTATATTGTTAGTGTTAAATGCTGGTTGGCCACTGTATTAGGAACACCTAAGGTGTACGAGGTATACGTGCAGATTCAAGCAGCTATCCAATCAGCCATGTGATTTAAAAAAAATAATAAAAAATCATGCAGCTGCAGGTCAAGAGCTTCTCTCCGTGTTCACATAACCCATCAGAATAATGGGAAACAAGATCTCCATGACTTTGACTGGGGTGTGGTTCTTGGTGCAAGACACAAGGTTCTTGGTTTGGATTGAGTGTTTTAGAAACTCCAGTCCTCCAGTGATTTCAAGCACAACAGCTTCTAGGGTTTACACAGAATTGGCTTGTTGTTAAGAGGTCAGAGGAGAATGGCCAGACAGGTTTTAAGCTGACAGAAAGGCTACAGTAACCCAAATAATGACTCTTGACTCTACATCCATGGTGAGCGGAAAAGCATCCCTGAACGCACACCAGGTGAAACCTTCAGGCAGATGGGGTACGACAGCAGAAAACCACACTGGCTTTCGCTCCTGTCAACCAAGAACAGGAATCTGAGGCTACAGCGGGACACCCAGACCAGAAAGTAACCATTAAGTAACGCTCTTGACCTGTGTGTGTATTATTATCTGCATGATTTGTTGATTGGATAATTGTATGAATGATCAGCTGTACAGGTGTTCCTATTAAAGTGGCCTGTGAGTGCATATCATACAACTTCAGTGTCTGGAATTCTCTTAAATTTTCCCCTGTAGTAGTATCCTACATATATCTTCACATAGACTCAAAGTATTGGTTTGTTTTAAAAGGTCCGAGAGTTCTTATTTTGTCATTCTGTGACATCTACTACTTGCAGTAATTTACACATAAGCTGTACACTAAACTGTGACTGTTAGAAACTCGCCTTGTTTGAAGGGTAGTTTTTGGTTTGTTTGTTTTTTGTTTTTGTTTTTTTTGTATGGCGAGATTAAGCCGTGAAACACATTCAGTCTTGCGGACAAAAAAAAAAAAAAAGCATTACGCCTGGCAGCTAGGGCGTGTTTTTGTGTTGTCTATTTATTGGTAATATATTCAAGTGATGCCAAATGTGCTGCTCACATTCACCATAACCCTGACTAATGATCTCATTTCCATGTCAATAACCTCATTACTGTGAACGCGTACACTGTGCGGGGCAGATGAACCTTTTACACAATGCAATATTGTTGTCCTGTTTGGGACTTCTTAGGAATTTGACCTAACATTGCACCACAGTTTGCTTTCTTATATAAACTGCTGCAGGATTTTTACCTGTTAAATATTTGAATTTCTAGAAAGTTGTGTGTTTACATGTTTTTATGCACAAAATAATGTGTATGTTGGTGGCTTGTGATCTGAAAATGCATTTTCTCAGGTTTCTCTTCCTTGCTGGATATGATGACTTTACAGTCTTACAGTGTTGTGGGTACGATTTTTAAAGCATGTTCCAAGTTGGCTTCCAAATGTGAGGAGGATTTAAACAAAACCGCATGTATGACTGACTAATTACGTATGCCAATGTAAATAAAGATTAAAAAACGAAACTTTTTATTGTGGTACGTTGGCATCTTTTTTGGCTGTGGATTTGTTCTCCGAGACATGGTCCCTGGTACGCAAGTGTTTTAGGTTTAATGATGTCACAAGTATCCTTCGTGAACACTGATATAGCTGTTACAGTTCTTCACACCACAGTGCTGTCGAATTCTTGATTCGGATTGGTCGGAAAGGGGCTTTTCTGGCAGTTCCACAAAATTTAAAGAAAAATATAATGGCTGATATGGTGAATTTTCTCTTCGGGCTTTATTTAAAATTTATGGAAGATGTCTCCAGTGTTACTTTATAGCAGTGGGTCTTCAGACCTGGGAATCTCTCCAGACTTTGTGCATTGAATTTAACCAAATTTCATACTTTGAGATTTATGGACTTTGACACTTACCTCCCAAGCCGAGAAACTGCCGTGCTACATTCTCCAACACCGCTCCAGTTCTCTATAATCATAAGGTAACTTTTTACTTACGTTTTTTTTGGGTTTTTTTTAAGCATTTAGGTTCAAAAGAGTCTAAACTTTCGTAAATGTGTTTGAGAACAAGACCCAACATGCCTTACTTTAAAATCTGTCTGCTACATACAATCTGTAGTTATCTCATCAGTTTCTTTTGTCACAGCTAGCTATCAACATTCAGCTAGATTAACAGAAACAAAGGTGTTGATAATTATCTGGAATTGGCTTGGAGCCAAAATACAACCTGCTAAGATAAATATGAAGTGTGTGTCGCAACAGCTTTATTCCTAATCTCTCTAAATGTTAGCGTTTATCATTACAAACTGTGACATTTTGAGAGATTAGTCAGTTCGCTTTTGCTAATGTTTTCCTACACTGGGTGGTAAGGGGTGCTAAGTTGCCTTGAAGTAAAGCTAAATCCGTGATTTTATATTTTTCATTCTGTCATACTTACATTTCAGAGTTTATACTTTTCTACTTTAACTTGTCTGGAGAATTCGAAGCTGTACTTCATACTTGGGTGTTACATACCATACGTACAGTGATCTAGTTTAATTTCAGATATCCACCTTAACAGAGTTCTAAATGCATTTTACATTTAGGCGATTAGATCGGTGATGAATTGCTTGCTGAGTGTGTTCTTGTGAACGTTAAACTTTTGCCAACACGCCCCTCCACTTTTGGACTTTTTGTTCTCTTCAGTTATGTTTTACTTTTGAACTCTGCCCTCTAGTGTTGGTTGTGTAACACTGTGCATACACGGATTGAGGGAGTAGGCCTCAGGTGCGAGTTCCCTCATCAGGATGTCCTGTTCAAACAAAGTATCGCAGCCAGAACGAAATCCACAAAGGATGGAAGATGATGTTTGTCGTGCGACAACGGAAATGTCCTGTGAGCTTTGCACCTGCTTTTTATATCTTTTCAGTGCTATATATGTACTTAACACTGAGCATTAAAAAAAAATGTATTATTTTTTTAATTA
The DNA here is from genome assembly GCA_030068335.1 of Chrysichthys cranchii. Taxonomy (NCBI): domain Eukaryota; kingdom Metazoa; phylum Chordata; class Actinopteri; order Siluriformes; family Claroteidae; genus Chrysichthys; species Chrysichthys cranchii. The sequence continues at coordinate 11,589,285 of JAQMCW010000017.1, read as the reverse complement.
TATATTTGATACGATTCGATTGTATCGCCTGTAGTGCTTTGAACAATACAGAAATCTGGATGTAGGTTTATATTTAGAACTCGAATGATCAAGCCAGAGGTGACTGGCATGGAAAACCTTTGGAGGATCCAGTAACTGGATAGTACAAATATTACAGTATGAAGTTGCCAGAGTGTAAAAACAAACAGTGCTAAGTGTGTTGAAAGGATATTCAGATCTTTCAAGAGTCCTGTGATCAGCAAAGGACAGACTGCCACTGATTACAGCAGAGGTTTTTAGACATTAATATCCTTTCAGAACAAAGCAAAGTGCTTAAAGTTATGTTTGAGTGACAGGTCTTCATACGCTAGAAATGAATGAAATGCTTCAAATGCTTTGTTAAGCCCTTGAGCAGAGCACTTACACCTCAACTGTCTTGCTTATTTGGGGAAAAAAGCATCTATAAAAAAATAGAAACATTTTAAGTGTTCTAAAATGTTACTCTATACATGATACATTACAATACCAGGATTAAATAGTCTATAAAAGGGTTTTCCGTTGGGGGTTTCATGAAGGGCGAAAGTCTAATTGTTGCAGAAAGCCTAGGCAAGTTTAGAAAGTTGGTATGCACCAGTCAACCATAATAATAAAACCACCTGCCTAATATTGTGTAGCTTCCCTTTGTGCCACCGAAACAGCTCTGACTCGTTGAGGCATGGACTCCACAAGACTTCCGAAGGTGCAATGTGGAATCTGGCACCGAGGCGTCGGTAGCAGATCCTTCAAGTCCTGTAAGTTGCCAGATGGGGCCTCCATGAATTACACTCGTATCCCATAAACACTAGATTGGATTGAGATCTGGGGAATTTGGAGGTCAGGTCATCACCTTGAACTCATTGTCATGTTCCTCAAATCATTCCTGAACAATTTTTGCACTGTGGCAGGACGCATTATCCTGCTGATAGAGGCCACTGCTATTAGGGAATACCACTGTCATGAAGCGGTGTACTTGGTGTGCAACAATGTTTAGGTAGGTGGTGTGTGTCAAAGTAACATTCATCTACATGAACGCCAGAACCCAAGGTATCCCAGGAGAACACTGCCCAGAGCATCACACTGCCTCTGCCAGCTTGCTTTCTCCCCGTAGTGCATCCAGGTGCCATCCGTTCCTCATGTAAGTGATGGACGTGCACCCGCCCATCCACATGATGTAAAAGAAAACGGAGTTTCTTATAGAAATGAGAATTAGCTAGTGCTCACTAACATGAGGTTTATTCCTCGTCTCCCAAATGTTAGCTAGCAAGCTAATAACTTCTGCTAATGCTAGTTGAATAATTAAACGCTATCCAGCCAGCTCTCGATAGAATACTAATAAAAAAGTGATTAAAGCTAGATTTTCTCCTTTTGCGATAGCGCTTACGGATACCTCTTTTTTTTTCCGAAAGGTAGCGTTTCCACATGCTCTTCATGCGTTTTCATTTCAATTTGGCGACAAATCGGTTTATCCAATCATTTGAAAAACCATCTCATACGAGCAAAACCACTTTTGTGCGATATTTGTTTTTCTAAAATTCACGTTTCGGTTACTTGCTTTTTTTATTTTTTATTTTTTTTTTTTTAAGGTTGCAAGTTCAAATTCTGCATTAAGCAGGATGACAGCAACATGGCTTGTGACATCATTTAAAGTTGAAAAAAGGCTTAAAGTGTTCCATGATGACTTTCCGAATGTATGATTCCAGAGAACAGGCAATAGGGTAAAGTCGAATGTAAAGACTTTTCTTTTGAAGTGTAGTAAATAAAAGCCTTAGTTGGAAGGATACCACGTAAGACATGACTAAGCAGCAAATTAAGCAATTTTTTTAATACAAATGTGCTAAAACACCACAACATGCTCGAAGCATGAAATAACATCAGAACTTTTCCTACTTTATGGTGAATGTCACGGTGGATGTTCAGTCATTTGCAAGGTGGTTACCTTATTGCCCCTTTAAACCTTTACAAGCATGCATTTATGTCAACATAAACACTGCAGGCAAGAAACAGACACATTTCAGGTTTGAGAAGTGACACACGCGCATGCACACACACACACACACACACACACACACACACACGCACAAACACAGACACTCACTCACCTGAGCTTTTGCAGTTTGTCGTCTCCCCCTATGTTGTTTTATGCAAAAAGAGTGCGTCTGGATAGGACGCACTGTGGGCCTTATGCAAATCACCTGTCTATCAGCTTGCGTGGGATCGTGAAAAAGGTGAATACTTCTCCTCAATCCCACTCGTGCCAAATGTTGAAGATTCTCTGTAACCTCCTGCGTGCATCTTGCTCCTTCTTTCATTCATGACCGACTCAGGATTGTAGAAGAAACCGAGGGAAGCACATCCAGAATCTCCTTTTTGCTAAGGTGAGTACTTTCGCCTGAAACCATTTCTAGCCACACTCTCACTCTCTTTCTCTCTCTTCTCTTCTCTTCTCTTCTCTTCCCTGTAGTTCACTTCAGTAGCCGTTTTGCAGAATCATATCTCTTTCTGTGGTCTCATGCTTGCACTGCTTATTGACCCATTTAAATGATTTTGACTAGAAGAGATTAGGGAGGAGGGCCCGAGCGACTGCCGGCTGGAGGCTGGAAACTGAGCGGGGATCCCCTCAGCCCTTATGAATATTACAACAAGCCCTTTACATAAAGGAGACCTTTTCAAAGTCGGACCCATTAGAATAAAACCTCAAGTTCATTTTCCTGACCGGGCCATGAATTGGCCCAGTGTGCGCATAAAGTAGGAAAATCAGCTATATTTATCATTACAGATATTAAGATGAGCACAGAGGCTGTTGAGCAGAGGGATCCTCAGCACGAACACGCAGGTAAGAAGCCGTTCATCCCTCACGAGGGATGAGCGAGACCTTTATTTGAGTTTGGAATATCACCCTGAACGCTTTGGCGACTTTCGTGGTGTCCTGCTCAACGTGAAATGAGAAAGAAATAACAATTCATCAGGGCACTGGGTACAACGTGTTATACTCTTGACAGCAGGAAACTGTTAAACAGAAGAAAGAAATATAGCCAGAAGGAAACTGTTCACTTTGTATTGTATTATTGTAATGGAATCCACAGGTTTAAGCTTGTACATGATTTTAAACGTGACAGGCTGCACGTTTGACGTCGGGATAAAAAAAACAACAAAAAAACCCACAAAAAACATCTTCATATTAATACGCTATATTGTTAGCATAACTACAGCTTAAATGAATTGTTTCCTTATTTGCTTTCCATATTCGCATTAAATATTAAAGGCGCCATGTAGTAATTGTGGATTTCTCATTTTGGCTCCAAGTGCTGAAATCCAACAAACCCTACACTTATAAAACATTTTATCATTTTTTTATTTTCATTGTCATTAAATAGACAGACAGGAACCCTAAAGTGAATGTGAATCAAAATATTGTAAAAGTTATAAAGGTATGTTCTTTCATTAGGGGTCCAAACACGGGAATCTACAGCAAGGCTATGGTGAATGTTGGTTTTCTTATTAAGTGCTTAATGAGCTCTTAGTGCTTTACTTGTACCCCGTTCCAACTTGACTTTACGCCTTGCCTATTGGTCGAGGTGTTTTCACAAGAAAGGCACGAGCTTCCGTGTGTTTCTCGTCAGAGCCGTTTGTGGTTTTGACCAGTGAGTTCTGCTCTTTGTCTTGACTGTCATGGTCTTTCTCCTAGGCAGGTCTGTGCAAAACCCTTAATGACATTTTCGACTGTCACAACTACACCACCACCACCTTGCACTAATCCCACTGTTTTGTTTGTTTGTGTTTGTCTCGCCTTTTGTCTTTTGCCTTGTACTGTCACTGTCACTGATTCACTGCTCAATGCCACACTTTCTGTTGGGATTTTCTGTTGACAGATTAACACCATTGTTCATTGCATAGACGTTTACCTTTTAGAAATAACGACCAGTTCACCCACTTAGCACCAACAAACCGAATAGCTGTTTAGCGTGACCACTACATCAGATATGTCCTACCGCCACTATAGTAAAACTGCTGAGTGGTTCATTTGTGCAGCTGTGTAAAGTGAAGACTCCCTGAACCTGTTTTTGGTGTGTGGAGGCAGGTTTGTAGTGCCTAAACTGTGAGGAGACAAAAAGAGATGCGTAGAGTCTTACGGTGTGATGTTCATCAAGGACATAACATTGTACCAGGATGTGTGTGTGTGTGTGTGTGTGTGTGTGTGTGTGTGTGTGTGTGCGCGTGCATGGGGGTGGTTGACTATTTGCAGTGAAGCGTTCATACCCCGAGGCCGTACCGACACATAGTTAGTTGCCTCCGTACGGAACACAAGGGTCTGAAATGAGGAACTTATATAGTAAATGACTGTTTTGTGTAGCATCGTTTCCTGTAACACTATATTGCACTTTCTATACAGGTACAAGCGTATTCGTAACATTATCAACAAGATAATAATGTTTGGCAGGGTAATAAAGAGTTCTTTTTTATATCCTGCTTTCTACAAAACACTGTTTATAGTGGAGTTTCAGTAGTCAAACGTTAACTGCAGCATAAGCCAACTGTGACCAGATCTGTTACTTTAAACCTAACTACAAAATACTCCACAGGAAAATAACTGATATAATAATAATATATCTTACATATATTATATAATATAATAATATAATATATAATAATAAACTTATAACTAAGACAATTACTGCAGTTATTACTTTGACTGTGACAAGAACCATACCACAACTATAACTTTAATTAAAATTATCTTGGTAAACAGTACCTTATCGTGCATTATAATTTCAACTATAACTATGTTTAGATCTATAACTAGAATTCTAACTATGAACATAAGTGCAAAATTATAACTTTTAACTTTGACCATACCTGTGGCTTTGACTACGGCTATAATCGTACCCAAACTATCATTAAACTACTGTTATAATTAACTTAATTGCATTACATAAGTACATTAATCTATTATTATAATTACATAATCAACAAACAATTATATAATCGTACTATCCAACGTATAATCATAATGCTCAAAGTACAATAGGATGTAGTAGAAAAAATAGAATTATCTGTATTTACAACAGTAATCACAGCTATGAAAACAACTACAACAACTACAAAAGCTAGGATGATAACTATAACTTTGACTATGATAATAACTAGACCAAAGGTATAACTAGAATTATATCTATGATGGGATATGTGATGGGAAATAGAACTAAAAAATACTTATTACTATGACAATAAGCAATACTGTAATTATAACTATATCTATAACAATAGTTATAACCATAGATAGTTTTATTGCGTTTTGTTTCTCACGAGTCAATTTTTTAAACAAAAATCCGTGTAAAATGAACAAATCATAACATATTAGGTTCAAGTTTCTTACATGTTTAATGAAACCTAGCTCAATGTGTTTGTTTCATCATAAGCTGAATAAGCTGCAGACAGACCTTACTAGACATTTTACGTGTTCAGGAAGCATATATGTGTATAAGAACTGCTGTATGTAGCAGCAGACTTGGTTAAACAGGCTATCATTTTCACTACAGTAGTAACTCCTGAGCTAGTCCTAGCAAATATCTTAGGTATAAAGCAACAAAAAAATAAAATAAAATGAACAGGCCGCTTGCAAGTCTAACACAACATAGACCCTATTATTTCTTTGTTGTCGCCTGAAGGAGTCTTAACGGTTTGCAATCAGAGTCTTACCCTGTTGCAATGTTTCATCAGAGAGCTAATTAATCTCAAAGAAACAGACCGCGAGGAAAAGAGTTGTTTTATATTTAAACTATTCAGGATGGCAAGGGGGTGTTAAATTTAAATGCCATCATAAAAGAATACATAGTGCAGTTACAAATACTTGAATGGTTAGCCATCTTGTTGCTGTTTTATATACATACACACACACACACACACACACACACACACATACAAAAGAGGACTGAAGTACCCTTCAGAAGAGAAAGCAGGCCTGGTGGACAGTTGACCTTTTTGCTCATTAGCCAAT
>JAQMCW010000017.1:11533595-11545483 GCA_030068335.1 Chrysichthys cranchii | reverse complement strand
GGAGAAAATTGATTTGACATACGAGTAATTTGAGTTACGAGCTCCGTCACGGAACAAATTAAACTCGTAAGTCAAGGTACCACTGCATATCTATATTTATCTAGGTACCTAGCTATCTATGTGGGAGAATCAAAAAGTAAAGGCAAAATACATTTAACAGCTTTAACAGAAGGAACTGTGAGAAATTTAACACATCACTTTTCCACATTGTCCCCGTGCGAGATGACACATCTGTCATATATTTGTCGTATAAAATGTGATAATGGCTCGGCACCAGATCCGGGCTGTAAGGAGGACGTGGGAGACGTTGGAACCCAAGCCGTTGCACTGTCTCTACCATCTCTGCTGCTGTATGAGGACATGCATGGTCATGGTGCAGCAAGGCTGTTTTGGACAGCATTCCTCTTCTTTTGCTGCGAACTGCAGATTTAAGATCATTTCGCAGCAATGCACAGGAATTTACACTGTTCACCCATGCGCTTGGACATGCCCCAGAATAGGAACCTTCATGTCCCAAAAGAACGATAAGATGATTTTCTTGGTGGAGGACTGACTTTGGAATTTCTTCTTTGCTTGAGAAGACCGATGTCTCTACTCCATGCTTTGTGTTTCGCTCGCCAGGTTTTCGTGTGACTGGAAAAAATTGCCTTGACTTTTTGATTCCCCTTCATACAAATATAGCACAAGGATTTCTCTAGTGTGCGTGAGTGAGAGTGGTTTCCAAAGTGCTTACAAGACTTCGTTGATCTTGGAGATGATGTGCTCCGAGCACGAGCGCTCTCTCTCCAGGGCCGCTCGGTCTCGCACACGCTCAGTGTCCAGCCGGCTGAGCTCAGCTTCGGCCAGAGTCAGGCCCATACTGCGCTTCTGCCTGAGGAAGAGAAGAAAACACACACAAACAAAAATGAACACATTCCCTAACGTACTGATGCATTTTCAGCATTTTTCTAGAATCTGTATCCCAGTCGTGTGATCACTACCCATGAAAGTTTCTCCATACCCAATTAGTGACAGTGGGCTTTGAATTCCACTCAAACTAAATAACTTTAAGAAAAAGAGAGAGAGAGGAAAAAAAGAGAAACACCAAGCGTTAAGATGTGGATTATACGAGTTGTGAACCGTCAGCGCCTGCACCTGTGCCAATATTTTAATCTTCCAGAAAAGATAAGAGGAAGCAACAGATAAGAATCATAAAGAGTTCAAACTTTAGGAAACGACACTAAGGCCCAACAAAGCATTATGTGTTTTAGTGTCACTGTTACCTGAAGTCTTCCAGATGTTTCTGGATGTCAGGTAGGAGTGTGTCCTGTAGCTGCTGCACATGCTGCCTTTGAACATCCTCTGGAATTACCTCAAGCTTCCCTCGATCTACACACACACACACACACACACACACACACTTATGTGATGATTTATACTACATAAGAATTTCTATGCACCGAGAATTCAAATCTAAAGCTACATAAAACACTTCGGGTCGTAAGGGTGGCGTGATCCAGGGGCGTTCTCGTTACCACCCTGTTCATGTTGCTACAGCGGCGTGCCGTGAAGTGTTCCGCCAATGATTACAAGGTTTTATTTCCCGAAGACTGACAGTTACGGGACTGGAAACCTGCGATTTGTCTTCCAGCTGGAACTACTGTCAGAGCTGCTGTTACAGAGTGACGCAATCTCCAAACACCTTCTGACAAACACAATCAAGCCTTGTGTGATATCATGACGAATGAGTCATCAGCCTGGCGTCCAACCACAGCGCCAGACTGTGCAAAGCTGACTGATGTCATGTAATCTCATGTAAACATAAACATCGAGGGATCAGAGTGGTGAGGCAAAAACAACAGCGTGTGCTTACCCATGTCGGCCGAGATCGAGTCCGGGAGCAATACTTTCAGTTGCTGCGTGGGGGGGAAAAAGAAACAAGGAAAACGTTAAGCATGATGTGCGCGTCCACCTACCGTCGGGTGTTGAAGTGAATCTGTGTGTGTGTGTGTGTGTGTGGGGGGTTGTAAAGGCTCACCGCTGATCGGTCAATGAATGTGGAGTGGAGCTCCCCGAATATCCGCCGCGTCTCTTTGGGGTTGCTCTGCTTGTAGAGCTCGGCGTAGAGGTAGCACAGCTAGAGCAGGATCAGACGAGTGAGCGCACGCACACAGTTCCGTTACAAACATCTTTCCAGACGATCCTAAAAGTTCTCCTGATCATAAGCCTAGATGTCCCCCCCCGCTAATTTCTTTTGAAATGCTAAACGTCCCAAACGTGTCTCCTGTTTCATGCCCTTTGTTCTTGCACACAGATTTGTTTTTTGTTTTAAATATGGCTGCTGATTGTAAGGATTTAAGGAATCTCCAAACCAAGAGAACGCTGAGGGATTCGGTTCGTACCAGGGGTGCGGGGTCAAACTGCGAGACCACGTGATGCAGGAAGGCTGCGAGGTGAGCTGGCCGAGACTTCAACAGCTCGATGGTCTGGAAACAGCTACACTGACCGTTCATCTGCTGGGGAAAAAAAAAAAAAAAACTACTGAGTGATTTGCTTTTTCACGTCAACACAACATCCACGTGAGAACGCAGAGGGGAAACCCGAGACTGAAACAGGAAGTCCTCACCTGCTCATGCTCGGTGTCGAAGTCATCGTCCTCTGCCCCGATGATGGGAGGCGGCAGCCGGGACAACGGGCTTCCCACGCCGCACGGATAGTTCGAGTCCTGTCGAAGTGAGACACCACACGTTAGCGAGGTAAGGGGACCAAAAAAAAAAAAAAATCAGGACTTGGGAGGAGAAACCGCGTGTGTGCTCTCACCAGGTCGACAGCGTCCTCGCCATCAGGAGACGGGCACGAGTTGAGGCTGACGCGCGGCGTCGACTTTGGGCTGTGGCATGGCGTGTCTCTTTGGTACGGGTTTTCGGGGATCATACTGGGCGTGACCTGCGGGGGACGCTGAACGTTAATCATTCGTGAACGTTTTTCAATAAAAACAGAGCTGTTACTGAGTGTCACGTGACTAACAGCCATGTCATAAAACATCACGTCAAGAGAGTTTATTTCCTCTGATGTCTCATGTCCTTTACATACTACGTCACATCACATACTGATCTTAGGAAGTTTATGCATGTCTTTTTTCACCAAAAAAAAAAAAAAATTGTGCTACTGTTTTTCCGACAGAAACCAAACGAGTGTGGTGTGTTAGCGGTGCTGTGCAGGGCTAACCGGTGTCGTGTTGCTGTTCATGGGTGACTCAGAGTCAAACTGCCAGGACGGAGAAGCGTCCACGTCTCCTGACCCTCCTCCTTCCTCTGCGTCTCTGTCTGCCGGTCGTGGAGAAAGCCGGCCATCCTTCACGCGCACACACACACGCGCACACACACACACACACACACACACACACACACTGTACTGTATTAAAAAGGTTCCAAAATGGTGACCAAGGTAAAGGAGTGCCCGAGACACGTACCTGTCCAGCCGTGGCAGCTTTACTGAGCTGGCTCTGAAGCAGAGGAATGTGCTTCTGGGCTTCCTGGATGTCCTTCAGTAGTCTGGCCGTAGGGTTTCTGCTGTAGTCCTCCTTCATGGCCTACGGTTCATATTACAGAGGAACAGACACCGTGAAGCGCTCCAGCGGTCTGTAACGACTGCATGTGTGTGAGAGCGTCTTTTCCCACAGAAGAGGATGTGAAAACATGCAAGAATCGCCCTATGTGCGCGCTGCGTTCCTTAAAGCGACACGCGCTCAGTTGAGCCAGAAAATGTGTCAGACGGCAAGAATAGCCCCGCTTGCTTCTCCATTACGCCATCGCGTCGTTACGAAACGAACGTCATGTCTGGTCGCCTCCCTCGATCCGCGTGCGCCCGAAACGGACGGTAGGTGCGGACAAAGCCAAATATGTCAAATATTTCAAGCTGGGGAGCTCGATTTGGATAAAAAGCTTTTTTGCCTTTTTTTTTTTTTTAATTAACACAGTAATCGTTCATAAACTGCTGCTGAGTGAGGAATAAAACATCTGGATTTGCTGATTTCTTTCTTTTCTTTTTTTTTTTTTTAAAAGATGATTAGGTTCCCCCCCCCAAACGTTCTGTTACCTGCCAGTAATAACGTGTGCTTTTTTTTTTTTTTTTAATGTGTAAGATGTGTAACGTTTACGCCAGTTAAATAAGCAAACCGGACACGGGACACCTCTTAACAAGTCTGGTGCCACACTGACCTGCAGATCTTGCTGCTTTTTCATCAGCATCTTCTGCAGGATGTCGAATTTCTGATTAAACACTGTGCCGCTGTCCTCCTGCAAGCACACACACACAAACCACACTGACTCTAGGTACAGCGCCCGGGAGCTACACGTCTGACCGGACATAGAAGTGTGAGCACAGGTACGAGAGGAGACGCTTACATGGAGCGGCCCATTTTAAAGGAAACGCTTACAAGAAACGACTGGTGAACGTGTGAAAGAGGAAACGAGAGCTCGAAATAGAAAAAAAAATTAATAAAAGTACATGAGTGAGGAAATGAGGTCATAATTGGAAAGTATGGAGAACTGAGAGAATTGGTCCTGTGAGCTGACGCAGGTGTCCGCTTACATGTAAACTGGCAGCGTCGTGACTCTCAGGGGGGACTTTTTCAAAAGTTAGCACAAGTCTACGCTAAACTCTTTAAGCCCAAGCTCTGGAGCAGGCCTCCTGGGATCGCTTGGTGGAAGGGTGTTTCACTATGGATGGTGTGTTGTTTCATTAGCGCGCTTCGCGAGGAATTGAAGACATCGCAGAAATGGCTGTAATATTGTTATTAAGAAAAGTTAACAGAGAGCAAGATAAGAGAGGTGCAACAGTGTGTGTCTCTGTGTGTGTGTGTGTGTGTGTGCGCGTGTGCGTGCGCTGTTACCCATGCAGACAGTGGGGAGGTGATGCAGTCGGAGGAAGAGGACGAGCGCTCGGCTACAGTGGGGCTGGGGGACTGAGGGGAGCTGAGAGAGGACAGGGGGTCTCCATCTCCCTCTACTTCTGATAAAGGGATCTGCGGCAGGCCCGGGGGTCTCCCCAACACCGTCAGAGCCACGTATGAACCCGCTGTCAACACACACACACATATACATATATATACACATGCACATCACGAAAACAGCTTGATATGGAGGACATTTTGTCACGTTTGCGTTAGTCAAGCCCAAGCGACATACTTACATTTGATTAACTTCACGACTTCCACATGGTTGGAATGCGTCACTAACGTCCCGTTGACCTATGCAAAGAACAAAATGTCATCACCACTCATTTTTGACTAATCCCCAGGGGCTGATCCTGCATCACGGATTGCAGTCAGCCGGCACACGTCGTGTTTGTGTGGTGCTCCAGTTTGCCAGAAGGGGGGCGTAATGAGCCGAGGCTGCGCTCCGGGACGCACACGTTTAATGGAAAAAACGAGCTCTAATGCAGTCTGATGGGGTTTGTACGGCTGGAGGGATGTCTTAAATCTGTCTGTGGGCGGACAGCGCCAGACGTGATTTCTCTTGATGGGTTTCGGATATATATATATTTAAAAAAAAAAAAAGGGTGACCTACTGATAAATAGAAACGGCTTACCTTGATAATTCTGTCGCCCGTCTGGACACCAGCTCGCATAGCAGCTCCATCTAGCAACGAGTGAGAGAGAGATTAAGGAGAGACAGATTTAAAAAAAAAAAAAAAAGAAGACCGATGGAGGAGAGAAAGGCGAACGAGAGACGCAAAGTAGGGATAGACCGAAAGACCGTAGACAGACAGTGAAGACAGGGTTAACTCGTATCGTAAGATCCAGTTAAAGGAGTACGAGCTTACATCCTGTACCCGGGCAAAGGATGAGCTCAGCTGCCTGCCGCTGATTAAAGCTGATCTCGTGAAAGTGCCTGAAAAGTCGGCGGACGATTGAGAAATCCTCCAGGTTTCGATGTCGAGATAATTACCTGTGATGATTACTTTAGGCGTCGTCGTGTGGCTCTGAGTGAAGAACTGCATAACTGGGGGAAAGAGAGGGGGAAAAAGTGCAAGTGCTTCCTGAACCACTGCCGCTCACCTTCTTTAACCAGCTGGACAAACACTGGGTTATCTCCGCTCACGGTCAACCCGAAGCCATTCTCGTCTTTCTGGATGATCACGCACCGCTGAACGAGCCCTGAGAGAGAGAGAGAAAGAGGGAGGAGAAAAATATTTAAAAGTTTCCCTTATGAATGGTCACAGGTGAGGTATAATAGCTTGGAGCCAAACAGACACATGTATACACGCACACACACACTATACACCTGTCAGGCCCTGCGAAGTGAGCGTGGCCTCACGCTATATCACAGTGTATCCCTTAAAAGCGAAATGGAATCGAATTACTTCAAATCAGACACCCACATCCATACTGTATCAACTATGAAGCAGAAGACACTCACTCACACACACACACACACACACACTGCAGCTGCTGTGTGTGGACATCTGCGTTCACTTGTTCATAAAGCATTCGCGTGCAGTGGCTTTTCTACCCCCATTGGGAGCGCACACACCCTTTCCACTGTAGAGCCCAACAGATTGAGTACTTTGTGTGTGTGTGTGTGTGTGTGTGTGTGTGTGTGTGTGTGTGTGTGTGTGTGTGCGCGCGTGTATGTGTGCGCGCACGCGCTCCCAGACACTTCACGTGACCTGAATCACACTTCTATCTTGCAGAATAAAGCAGGGTCAACGCCTCCTCTTACAGACGTCCATCTGGAGGCATCGGTGCAACCAACACCCAGACTGGACGGTTTGCAAAAAACAGTCCGGTTCACCCCCAAGCAACATGGCACTTCGCCCTAAAGCCGACGGACGAGAGAGACGAAAATCCCTCCAATGTCTAACTATCGCATGCTCTAATGAAAAACGCAAGTTTTCCTATGTTAAACCTAAATAAATAAATAAATAAATAAATAGATAAATAAATATATATATAAAAAAATAAAAAAAATAAATCAGCCTCCCACCGGATTCCAGGTTTCGTTTAGGGTTGACTTCTTTCGTGCTCGCAGATGTGTTCATAAACGCCAACTGGCCATCAATGACAAAGCTTATATGTAGTAAAGCTGATTTACGCTAAATAAAAAAAAAACAACCCACAAACAAACAAAAGGCAACGCTCATAGGCAAAACCGGAAATCGGAATCTCAGCGGGGAAAGAGCCTGGCGTGTTCAACATTTTCCAGTACTCTCCAAGCTGAAGCACGTCAAACCCCAGAGACGCATGCTGACTGCTCCTCCTTCTGTACAGAACGCAAAACATCACCCGGTGTTGGGTTCCTTTTTTTTTTTTTTTTTTTTAGTTTTTTCCCCCCAAACTTCAAACCCATGCAGGTTCTCGCCCACTGGAGCCTCAGATTTCTGTTCGTAGCCCATCTCCTCTTCTGCCTTGGTGCTCTGCTTATCGTGAGCTCGGAGATGCTTTTCCTCATCTCATCGCCGCGGACATAATTAATGGTTACTTGTGCTACTGTAGCCTTCCTGCCAGCTTTTCCCTTAACCAAGATCACGAACGGCCAAGCGGGCTAGTACGCGTCCGAGGCGCCACTCCGCTCACGCGCGAAGGGCCACAAACCTCAAGTGTGTCATGTGTGGTTCTGCGCCAGGTCTGGTTTCTGCTTTTAAATAAACCCGTCAGCATAATTATGAGGAAAAAAAAACAAACAAAACCCTCCCCAAATTTCTCCTGAAAATGCTAATGCTGAAAAATGAAAGTCAGAGCGGGTTCCTTGACATGACACGAAGCCTTGCGCTATGCTAACCTGTCCGACTGGCTTTCACTCGTCCTTAGTGTTTGGGGTGAAATACACAGGAGCTGAAGAGCTCCGAGTGGACCGGCTTCCAAACCCAGAGAAACAGGAGAACGCGCAAAGGAGTGAGTGAGAGAGGGATGGAGATGGAGGACAGAGGAACACCACCGCAAACACACACACACACACAGGAGCGGCCTTCGGGGAACTCTTACCACACGACTCGGGCCTTCGCTCTACACTCTGCACAGGCAGCTCTGAAAGCAGGGATACATGCGGGACACACACACACACACACAAGTGGAGAAAATAAGGACGATTGTGATAGAAGTAAAACGGATTGAGGTGGGGGTGGGAGACAGCAACATGGCACTTTTTTTTTTTGTAAAGTAGAGAAGCAGCAGGAAGCCGTTTCGGTTAAAGTGACGCGAGGTTCAACAAGTTACACTTCAGAAGGAATAAAAGCTAAATGAGTGAACAGTGTGTGTAATGTTTCATATCGTTAGCCTCATAGCATAATTGCCTAAGTCATTGTTCATTGAAATAGGACTTAGGCAATTATGCTATGAGGATAACGATATATATTTATGCAGAACAGTACAATTCTGATTTTAGAATCATTCAATAAATAAATCGATCAAAAATACTGACCAAGAATATATTTTTGGTTTTTAAATACTGGAATCCCCCGCTATGTCGCGGTACACACGTCACGTCCCCGGCTATTCGCGGATTTTTATTTAGAATATATCTAATTTTATTTGCGGATTTCCCCGGTATTATAAAACAAACATTAATTAAAATGGAGTAAAATATGAATAATGTATAAAATACAGTACAGTGTAGATCATATTTATATACAAGAGACTAAGAACATGTAGCATTGTTTATGAAAACGTGGTGTGGGGATGCTGAAAAACAATATATGGCTGGAGGAACGAGTTTGGTCAATCGGAATGCCCTATTCTTTTAACCTTGGTTGTGATTGGCTGTTGGCTGCGATGCATACGGTTGGGGAGAAGCAACCAGCATCCGCCAACATCCCAGTTCTTCGCCCGGAGCAGTACTCGTGATAAATGTGATGTTTCTACAGATTCGACACAAAATTCGTCTCGCTATATGTTCACAAATGCTTTCTTTGTGTTTAATTGTGTCTAGAATGTGTTTATGTATCTAGAATGTGTTTAAAGAGTGTGGGAGGATCATTCAGGGCTTAAACTATTTTTCAAAAAGCATTTAGGGGTGGCGTCTGTGTATTTCGTGGAAAGTTTTGGAACCTAACCCCCATGAAAGATGAGGGACTGCTGTATAGCAATAAATTTAAAAAACTAAGTGGGGGGGAAAAAATGAATGAATGAATGGATAGGCAACTTGGAAATTAGAAGTGTTACAGGGAGAACAAGCAGCTTTCCTGGTTAATAACAAATAATGTTTTGCATTTTTGTGTTTAACCAGGTAATGGCGCTTATTTATTTATTTATTTATTTATTTTTACTTTTGTGCTTTTGTTCTTACCCCGTTAACTCTTTAATAATGCTCACGGTCTTGCGTTTTTCCATGCTTACCCGCTTAATAAAGATATTTTTTCAATTTCTCTTCAGTACGACTTCAAGAATGCATCAGCTCAGCCTAAACATTTTCACAATGGTCCTAAAGTCCTGGCCAGAATTCGCCCCTTCTTGAATTCTTGGCTGCAGGAACATACGACGTGACAAAGTTTTGACGCTGTAGCTACAGTGAAGCGATTTCTACGATTCTGCAAGCAACAAATCACCCTACAAAGATGAATGATAGATGATACATAGACCTTACTTATACCCTAGGCTTCTTGTAAGCGGAGGAGGCCATCATATGTAACAAGCATTGTTAACCTTTCTTTTTTTTCGATCGTTTTGTTTCACGTACACAATCATCGTTTTCGGTTCAGTCCGAACCAAAATGAAAGCTTTCAAAACCCTACCGTCGAATCCCAGAACATCCCACGCTTTTGTTCATTATTAACGTTAGCTAAGCTAAGCTAGTTACACTCTGTTGCTGTGCCTGAAGTTGTACCTATTCCCTGTGATGGGCAGTGCACAAACTGTATACTCTACTCGTAAAATCTCGTCAAATCGCCCAGCCCTTCTAGGGAATAGTGAATATGGGAACACGGCAGGTCACGGCGTCACCGGTTACTAATTTGCATCTTGTTTGTGATTGGCTCAAAGCCACAGCGCCTGTTTAGTGACATCACTACCTGATTTTAACACTTGGTTAACTAGTTTTTGCACAGAAACATTGAAAATCGCTTTATCTAATTAAATCGCCTCTGTTTTTTTCCTTCACGAAGACACCCAGGAAACGAGTTCTCATCTGCAGCTGTGCGCTGACCACACCGTCGCTCTCGTGAGCGACTCAGCCACTCTTCCTGCACGCGAGACACCGTCGGACCATTATTATTATGAAGAATACTCAGGACGGGATTACTACCTAGTAATTAATCCTGCTGTCTAAACACTGTGCCGTCTTATCACTCGCATCCCTCGCTGTGCGATGGTTTCTGGCTAAACGGCATACACGACGTGCTCTACGCGCCGTTGACGGCTCGGAATCGTTTTGGTCGTATCTGCAGCGAGACCAGGACTCCACCTTGGATATTTCCGCCTTGGTCTGATGTGTACAAAAAGAGACTCTCACCTGTGGGGTCAAAGTCATGTGCAGGAAGCGCCGACACCTTCTCGCTCTTGGGCTTCTTGTCTGGGGGGTGGTCCTTGTTGAGAATACTTCCTGGTCTGCACAAACACACACACACACACACACACACACACACACAGAGTATGAGCTCAATAATAAACAACAAGCACTTGCATATCAGCAGGTCTAATCCAGACGTACTGGTTTCTGTGTAAAAGAAATGAACCCCTAAAAAATAAAAATCTGCTGTAGAGCTACAATTGTCCAAGATGTCGACATATGTGCACATGGGGCATTTACATTAAAGATGAATATTGTTCACTTAGGCATCAAAGAAAGCCCCAATTGTGCAAAGAAGCCAGTAATGTGATTATAGCCTGAGGGAATATCTTTTGGAAGAGCACCGTTTATCTCATCAATATCAGTACTTCTGCCAAGCCGTCTAACCCTAGCAGCTTGTGGTTTCCAGACACCTTATTAAACGACGCTTTCCTTGAACGTGTCGCCGGTTTGTTGTATTGGATTGTATTGCATTGCATTGCGTTACTACCGGCACGTTAAGGCAACGCTAAGTGCCCGCAGCAGTGCAGCTGCATGTCGGGTTGTAACCCCCCGAGCACGGTGCTCCTGCGTCTGCGGTATCTCCAGCATCAGTGTTGTGTCTACGTGCTTAAAACCCCACAGCCCTGTGACTCAGCCTGTTCTCATCGTTGTTGTCAGCTCAACGACGTGACTGGTATTAGCCGTTCGGGCATGCGCGCTATTCTTCTCCTTAAATAGCAGCTTGACGCAAAGGCGGTGGAGGAAGGAAGCAGCAGCTCTCCACTCACCTGGTTGGTTTTTTGGGAAACCTGCAAGACAGAAGAAGAAGAAGAAGAATTGTTGTTTAAGGCAGGTGCACAACACAGGACATAACGGTTTCCTCAAGCTTCGAAAAAGAAAAGTTGATCAGGACACAAATATTACATCTTTATGAATCTAAAAAACAAACAAACTGTTGCCTATATTGTTCCTGCGTTGCGTTAACCCGTCACACGTTCTGCTTGTTCACCCAAAACGGTTTCAGCCCCGCCTTCTGTTGCTTGGGGGATGGAGTTATGGTTGTTGCCATGACTATAGCATGAGGCTCTTGAGTTATTTTCATATACAGCTTTCAAAACATGATGAGAAGAGCGTTAAAAGAGAAGTAAAAAAAAAAAAAAAAAAAAAGACTAAAAAAACCCAACTATGATTCATGATTAGACTTAAGAGTGTATTTTTTACATTATATCCTCCTGAGACCCGAAGTTTAATGGTGTGTGCCCCTTGTCCTTTCTCCTCACTGTTTCTCTTTTTTCATAACTATTCAACTTGATTGTTGTCTCCAAT
Organism: Chrysichthys cranchii; assembly: GCA_030068335.1. NCBI lineage: Eukaryota > Metazoa > Chordata > Actinopteri > Siluriformes > Claroteidae > Chrysichthys > Chrysichthys cranchii. The sequence goes on along the minus strand of JAQMCW010000017.1, from coordinate 11,533,691 downwards.
CAGGAAGAAGTTTGGCAAAAGAGTAATACGATATGAGGATCTTACAAGGAAATACACACAATGTAGTTTGGGGGAAAATGTGATGTCCTCTCTGGA
>JAQMCW010000017.1:11468821-11479705 GCA_030068335.1 Chrysichthys cranchii | reverse complement strand
ATACACATATATATCCATTGCTGTTTCACCCTTTACTGACCTCTTTACCCTTTTTTTTTTTTTACAGTCAACTTCGCCAACTTCCTCACTCATACTGCATATTCTTCCGCCGTCATATGACGAGACTGTTGTAACCCGAGGACATCATGTATATATAAAACTTAAAAGGAACGTTTATTTAGGATGGGAGAAATCCATGTGGTCATGTGACAGAGAGACGGGGCAGCCATTTTGGATGTCAGTTGAAATTATATATATTTTATACATTTTACTTACAATTAAGGTTATGGAACAAGGCACTTCCCATCATTTATGTTATAGCAAATATAAACAGCCTCTCATGTCATCTCTTTCTAACAATAAGATAAAAGATAATAAGAGGGGAAAAATTACCCCAAAAAAACCCTCATTACACATATTGCAATATAAACATACTATATAATATGCTGCAGCACAGAACTATTTCTTTTTCCAAAATATATACCTTTGACAAAAATGCCATGAGTTAAAATCTCAGTGCTGTAAGTCCTTGTTCACCACCCTTAATCCTCACACGTATACTGCCTCACTTTGGTGAAAGTACCTGCCAACTGTAATGTGTATCATTTTACTAGATCTATCTATGAAGCTTAACTTGCCCATGATGATAACAGCTTTTAATCCATCAAAGCAAGTTGCAGTTGGTAAACTGACACTCAAACAGTTAAACTGGGCAAAACCCAGACATCCATTGTATAAAACTCCTGACCAGACAACATAACACAACGGCCCATGGGCATCTGAAAAGCATTCATAAAAATTAATGATTCACTCTGCAAGATATTTTAGAATACATCCCACATCCTGGCATTTCTTTTTATTTGGTTCATTTAGTTGACACATCCCATTTTCAGACAATACAACCCTTTCAAACAGTACTAAAGCCTTACAGTAGACATACCACATATCTCTACTGTCGCGTCATCACTACCATTGTACCAGGGTTGTAGCAGGGTCATCATTTGGTGACCTCCAATTACGCCTTTTGTTCTGGAGAAAATGATAGTAACTGGTATGAATTCTATTCGCTGGTACTAGAGAAGCTTGGTGTTTTCTATGCTTATGCATTTCCATTTAATCAAGACCAAATTAATGTGTTGGTGACAAGTAGCAGCAACATTAGATTTTCATAACAATTACATTTTTGCTAATGTGCAAGAGACACAACAGATCTTTTCCTGCCACTCCCCAAGCATGTTAGTGCTAGCTGATTTACACTCTGACGAGATACACATATAATCACACGTAAATGTAAATGAATAGTACGCTTTTCCAAAAAGGGAAAAACATCAATGCCAAGAGGCTTCTATTTCTAACTCATTGCCGTCGGCACACAAAGCAATCAGAGGTTTTCCAAAAGCTTTGGCTAAAAAGAAGGTGACCTCCTCCTGGTTGTGCTGGGCTCCTTTCCCGAAGAAGAACAAACAGTCTGTCACCAGCTGTCCACCAACGCCATGCCAAGCTCTCTGTCCCCTCCCCCAAAGATTTCTTCTTGCCTAGGCCTGAAGGACCAGGGGATGGGCACATAGCACGAATGCTCCTATCGGCTCATCTGCATTCCGTGATTTACATTAATAAAACTGCATGAGCACTTGGAATGTTTCTGAATAACAACTGTCAACTTGGTGATAGAAATGATCAGGCTGTTTAAGGGGAAAGTACCTTTCAAGGACACAAGGAATTTCCCCAAGGATTTTTTTTCTTGGTGGAAGATAAAGAGAAAAAATACTCAACACAAAAAAAATCCAATCATGAAATACTGTAAATAAAAACACAGTATGTACATGTGCGGTTTGGACGGGTGAATTATACAGTAAATTTCCAAAAAAACAACAAACCAAAACAAAAAAAACCCAAAAAACAAAGGACTACAATCTCACCTTGCTCTCGTTGATTTTTTTTTTATTCTTAATGCCTTGAAGAAAAGTTATTAGTCAAACATTCATTCATTTATCCTCAGTAAACATTTCATCCTACTCAGCTGGATGTCTTGTATACTGGGCAAATGACAGGAATATACCCTGGATAAGACACCAATCCATCAGCAGCCTGATTTGGGAATACTGGCCATAAGGCAGGAATACACCTTGGATGGAATGCCAGTCCATCAAGAGCCTATCTACAGATTACTGGGCAAAATATAGGAATACACCCTGGATGGGATGCCAGTCTATCAGGAGCCTGTCTCTGGGATGGAGGGTGCAAAACAGGAATACACCCTAGATGGGACCCCAGTCCATCAGGAGCCTGTCGCTGGGATGGAGGGTGCAAAACAGGAAAATACCCTGAATGGGACCCCAGTCCATCAGGAGCCTGTCGCTGGGATGGAGTGGAAAACAGGAAAATACCCTGAATGGGACCCCAGTCCATCAGGAGCCTGTCCCTGGGATGAAGGGTGCAAAACAGGAATACACCTGGATCGGATGCCAGTACATCACAACACATATCACAAATGCATATTCACAAACTCATTCACACTTAGAAGAAATTCAGCATGGATAGTCCATGTTCCTGATACCAGCATGTTTTATGGACAGGGAAGGAAACCAAGGAACCCAACAGACCCCGAACAGACACGGGGAAAATATACAAGACTCTTCACAGGCAGTGAAGATCAAATTGGGGACCCTAGAGTTGTCATGCAACAATGCTATCTACTTGCATGCGTACACATTTCTATAGCTTGCTATCAGATGGTAAGCCATTTTGAATTTGCAGAACTACTTTATCAGAATCCATAAAAAGAGATTAAGTAAGCAGTGCCTGGTATGAATCCTTAAGAATTAACTGTATTCTTTCACCTCCACCTTGTTCCTCCACCTTTCTTCCTTCCCCAGTTCCAGCTTGCAGCATGTGAGAGAAAGGGGTTTGTGCAGGTCAATCAAACCTCACAGCTTGAACAAGTGCTTCTGAACAAAGACCTCAGACATGGCAAACTAAAAAAAAAGGACCTCTAGCAAGTCACCATGTAGGGATTGATTAGTGAAAAGGAAATGCCAGTTTAGCTCAGGCAACTGAAACGTTGACATCTTTGCAAAAATCGCTAACACAAAATGATAAAACAAACAGTCATGAATCTTGTTCTTTGTTCTCATGGCTGCACAGCTATTCACCAATAGGTACAGGCTGTAAATGTTTCAGTGGAGACAAAAAAAAAGTGGGGGGAAAGGAAATTAAGCCGGACTATTTGAGGACCTATATCAAGACCCTGAGGAACCCCCTTTCTTAACTATTGCTAAGTGCTGGGGCTGTTTTTGAATTGTCATTTTAAACAACCGAAAGTTTCAGCAGGATGAGTTAGCACTGCGATCAACAGGTTAGTCCTGACCTGACGTTAAACACACATACATAAGAAAAAAATCAATATGCATAATTGACAAGTCTAGCTACAAGGTCCTGCTATAGATTAACAGCGTGATGCTTTAAAAATGCTGCATTGATTGGAAGTGTGGTATTTATAGCTTCCTGGTGACATCCTGAACTTCTGATGTTTTGTTCACAGAAAGAAACTGCAACTTAAAGTGAGAAACGAGTCCTGAATTTTGTCCAGGAATACCAATTTCTAACACTATATCTTCAGCACAGAGAATGAAAGATGGCTGCAGGTTTTGAACTAATGTCTTACGCTCTCAGACGGACCTTTGCAGGCAGAGCGGGTGGCTTTCAAGTCACATCATACTTTATTCATCATCCCCAGGATTTGGCTTGGGAAAATGCTTCAGACAAATGATTTCCAGAAGCATTACTATTAATCTGTTTCTCTTGGGCCCCCATGTATTCTGAATTTCATGCATAATAGTGGCAGGTAGCCATTGTAACCAAGTGGTAGACCACAGCAATACATGATCTCTGCATAATGTTAGTGCTATTTAATTTTAATATTGCACTCATAGCTTGTTGCATCAAATCAATCCATCCTAGAGAGCCTTCAGGTTTGTAAGAGTTCAAGTTTATTTAAATAATATTGATCCTGCCTTGCCTCCACATAGCTACCTTTTCTTATAGCCTCTAATAATATGTAGACATTGAGGTGGAAGAAAAGGGCTGTTTATTAGCTTACCTGATAATGTGAGATGTTTTCACAGTCCATTCATTGTTCTGCAGCAAAGACAACAGTTCTCATCCGGTTAGTATTTTATACAGTGGACCCTCGGCTTGCATAGGAACGCATAGGATTGCGAACAAATCGATGTACAAACTAAATTCCCAAACAGATTTTGTACTGACCAGCGAACAAATCCTCGACTGACATACAGTCAACCCACACTTTGCGCAACAAACAATCAGTTCTGATCAAGCGCTCGTGGTGTGGACGTGTTCAACGCATTTTTCTGTTGTGTTTCTCTGCATTTTTGCTCTATAGGCTTCATTATGGGTCCCAAGAAAGTAGAAATGGTAGTGAGAGTAAGAAGCCTAAGCATATAACAGTTGAAATAAAGAAATAATCGCAAACCAGGAGAACCGTCACCATATCCCTCCGCCACCGTCCACCTATGTCACCAACTACGTATCCACCACAAAGGTAACTTGCATTAAACTCATCTGTTTATTTCATTTAGTTTTATTTTTCTATAATTAAGGTAATTTTACTTTTACTGTGTTTTATTGCCACACATAAACCCATAGTACACTTTAAAAACATGTTTTGAGGACTGAAACACATTAATTGTATTTACATTCATTTCAATGGGAAAGACTGATTCGGGTCGCGAACAGAGTCTCAGAACGAATTCAGGTCGTGAGTCGAGGGTCGACTGTACTAAAGCATTTACACATGTTTAAGAATCATCCTGAATACTAGAACACATAATCTGTTACAACAAGTGTATATGGAGGCACACTGGTGCAGTGGGTAGCACTAGAACGTTACAGCTCAAGGGTCCGCAGTTTCAGCCTGAGCTTTGGTTTCTGTCTGTGTGCAGATCTGCTTAGGATACCTCTGGTTTCCTCCCAAAAACATGCCAGTGAAATTCTTCTCTTCGCATATCCCAGATAGTTAGGTGGCTGGAGTCAGAGCATAGGTGCCAGTAGGTAGAGGTAAGGTTAAGGGCCTTGTTCAAGGGCCCAACAGTGGCAGCTTGGAGTCCTGAACCCCTCACCTTACTGATCAGTAACTCAAAGCATTAATCACTGAGCCACCACTACCTCTACACAAACAGGGTGCTTTGGATAATGCAGGCATCAGATCTGCTACCACTCGCATGCTAAACAAGTGCTCTACTCTGTGAGCTAGTTCCACTCATTTTTCAAGCCTTAGACTGGCTAGTATAAAGTGCCCCCAGCAAGAAGGAGTGTGTGAATTTGTATATGCAAGGTGCCCTGTGATGGACTGGCATTGCATCCAGGATGTATTCTCACCATATGACAAGAGTTCCCAGAATAAGCTCCAAGTCCACCTTGACCAGGAGAAAGCACTTACTTGACGTGAGTGAATGGTATTCTATGTCATATGGTCACAACATGACATTGCTGAAGGTCTTGGCAAGTATGCATGAACACTGAAGGCATCCAGGTCATTCTCCCAACCCCTTTTCCTATTTCTTTCTTACTTGCTCAAGAACTATTAATCACCTGTGAAGAACTTGTAGCAAACATTAGCATTTGTAACACAATTCATAAGAGTGTATGTGGGTTTGGCAGACTGCCTGATCTGCACCACCTCCATCCTGCAAAGCTGGTAGTGCACGGACTCCTGCTGTTCTGGCTTAGGGTTTAATGAGAGAGATGAAAGTCAGAAATTCATCCAGGCTGCTAACTTGGGGTTGTCGTTCGCTCCACCCGACCTCTTACTGCACCCATCCTATCTTTCCCTCTCCTCTATCTACAAGATAAGCCCAAGCTATTCACCGCCATTGTACTCTTCCAGCGAAGAGAATTATTTATTGAATTTATGAAAGTTTGTCGTTTCATAACAGGAAGAATGCAAACCAAAATAATTCCATAAAGTAAGATGAAGAAGACTAGCACTTCTACAAAAAGCACCATATTTAAGGAGCGTCTCCTGAAGATGTAAACACACTGTGTTTAGGTGGTGCTTATTCAGCATTCATTCGGTCACATTTTATTGTCAGCAGTTTGAGAGGTTTGCATTTTCTGGCATTTTGGGGACGTTACCAAATTTCCATCAGTTGCATCGTGCTTTGTACTTCACTTTGGTTTTTCCTGAACATATGCATACACAGAATATCAGTGTTACCAAAGCCTTTGTGACGCCGATATGACTTTTGCTTGGTTAGCCTACGAGAACATTGACAACTTTACAAAAAGGTTGAGCAACGAGACCCGATGTTCATAATACGAGAAAATCACGGCGACGTACAATTTAACAAAACTGAAGGACTCAAACTAAGACCCAAGTAGAAATGAACACTGATTTTATACTTTTATTGTGTTAACAACATGACAAAGGAAACTTTTTATGAAATTTAGGTTCTGCTCAAAGCTAAAGTGCCAGATTTAAAAAAAATTAAAAAAAAAAAGTATATACAATCATGGTACACAATGCACTTTGTAAAAAAACAAAAAACAAAAACAAAAAAACCCCTGACCCTTATTTTGGGTCTACAGGCCTACTGCTGTGATCAAGGAAGAAAAAGTACACAGGTTTGGGCTTATAGGAAATTCAGTTTGATCTCACTGCACTGAAGATAAAAGGACAGAATACACATGAACCTTGCCTTAGCGTGGTGGAGACAATGGATTTGGTAGAAACGAGGGTGGGGGGGTTTTTGAGTGACTGCATTTCAAACATCAAAGACGGAATGCCAGGCTTACAATCGTGACGCCTTGCTGAGAAAAGTGCGTTTGGCGTTTCAAAGAGGTGGCAAAATCGGACTGTGTGCTGCTACCCCCTTGTGGACGGACCGTCTCTGCACATCCAAGTACCACTGGTGCGCAACTGAAAACCATCAATGAAGGCTCAGAAGAAAGTGGTCTCACACTTCATCTAGGGATTTGCTCTTCTTCCGGATCTTCCCCATCTCGCTGTGCAGCTGGTTCACGGTCTCGATCATGTTTTGGACATTTCCCATTCCCTCCTTCCTCCAGGATGAACGCAGCTCGTCGATCCACTGCAGCACCTCGTCCAGCTGCCCCTGCGTCTCCTTCTGCTCCTCGAGCTCGGCCAGGAGGGCTTGTTTCGCACACATCTCTGCCTCGTAAGACTTCTGCAGCTCTGTGATCGAAGCCTCCAGCTTTAAAAGCTGCTCTCCGCTCTCCGGGTACTTTCGATGCGTCTCGTCTTCGGGCAGGAGGACGTTTTCGGGCACCGAAAGCACGCTGTTCACAAGCAGAGCTTCCATGCGACACGACAGCTTCCTGAAGCGTTCCTGCAGGAACTGCAGCAGTTTCTGCGTGCACTCTCGAGTCTTTACGCGAAGCTCCTCGGGCGGATCTTTGCCCTGGGAAAGTTTTCGGACGAACACGGACTCGACGACCACAAGCATCTCGTACAGACAGTCCTGGAAGGCGCTGTTCATCCTCATCATGCAGGTCTGTGGGGTGAAGCCGAAGAACTGCGCCTCGTACAGTTTGAGGGAATCCGAGCATGGGGATCCCACTGAAACATATTACGTTGGCTAGTTAGACTACATCTACATCAGTAAACCAGTACACTGGTTAAAAACAAAACCAACATGCATAACATTTCTAGCAATTTCACACGCCCCAAATGCAAACCAATTCTAAATCACCAGTTTTTTTGTACCAACATGTATACTGTGACAGCTAATTCAAAGAGAACTCTATAGAGGATTCTCCACCAAAAAAAAAAAAGCATTATAATAAATGGATTTGCTTTAAAAGTATGACTTAATACAGAAGACACCCAATGGTCTTCAAGAAAGCCGACATTTTTAAAAGATACAACGGAAGGGGTTTCTGGTTGGCAAAAGAAAGACCGTTATAAACATGAGCCTGCTACAATGTAAGTGATAAACAAGAACTCACCTGTTTTGCAAACATTACATAATATTAAATATAATCAGCTGAAAAGTATGATGCATCATTGCGTTATAGGAAGCTAACCAACACGATGGTGTGATGTCCGATTACTCGGTAAATGGCTGGTCGTTACACAGATTAGCTCATTTTAATCTCAGCATTTAATAAGCATGCAGGTAATGTTTGGAAACCAGACAGGGAACTAGTAAAGCTTTACTGAACTATGTGCATCAAGGATTCTTATATTTATTGGTACACAAACAGAGCACCCCTGGGGTCAGATTGGACCCTGACTTTTATTTCCCCCTTATAGTCAACCCACTCATTGGATGGTGGACATCAGCGGACATCTCAGAAGGTCTCATAAGGACCATTTCATAACACGTAGGAGGAAAGGGCTCATTTAAAAGAAAAGAAAAAAAAAAAAAACCCACACAAAACTCATTTTTGGGTTCACTGAGCTCATCACTGTAGTCAATGGATACATTTCCCCATTATGATAAGGTGGTCTGGGTTTTCCAGGATTAAATACACTGTGCAGATCTGCCCACTGAGTGAGCCATCAGAACACAGTGGTACCTTGACTTACGACCGACCCAGGTTACGACATTTCCAAGATACAAGGTTGATGTCAGGCTATTTTTTGATTTGGGATATGACAGTTTTTTGGGATACGACATTGCCAATTTCATCACGTTTCGTGTGGCCCGTCACCGTCACGCATTCCCGTGTCCCAGTCTGCCCCAAGTTGACCTACAGATCACGTGTTGAGCTATTACAGTATTACTAACTATAGTTATATAGGACATGTCTTATTTAAAAACACATAACAAAAGTAATTGGTGTGTTTTGTTGGGGGTTTGGAACGAATTATTAGTAATTCCACTCATTTTAATGGGGAATTTCGATTTGTCTTACAACACTTTTGAAATACGACCTCGCTCCAGGAACGAATTAATGTTGTATGTCAAGGTACCACTGTATATCAAACATTACAAACACGTGTACTGAAAGACTGAGGAAAATGTAAATTATATGCACATTTGCATGCTTAATATGCTAATACCCAATTTGCATATCGAGTTCTATTGCAGCAACCTACTTTTAAACGGATAACTCTCATCTTGAGATCTTTAAAGGAGATTTATAAGCATCCAATGTTGTCATACTGGGTTCCAAAAGTCAAATAAACTTCAAAATGTTGACACTTGTGAATTTTCACACTTTTTTGTTTGTTTGTTTGTTTGTTGTGTACAGTACAACCACCCAGCGCGCGCCATATACGTTAAGAGAAAAAGCGCTTTAAACCGTGCATATGAATGAGATTTAGACCTTCCTAACAGACAGACAAAATAATTAAGAAACACAACAGACATAACCATAAAAAGAAACAAACATGTTAAAGCTTCTCACAGTCTGTTTCCCGGTACTCCGCCATTTCCAAAGCCCGCGCGCCAAATTCTCTTCTTCGGGTCCCCGGTGATGACGCGGTGACCACTGAAATGTCCCTCCCCCAGGCCGAGGGAGGAGCTTGAATCCCAAATCCATCCTAACTTTATTCTTTAGTGCCCTACATAGGGTGCATCACGCGTCACTCCACCCCCTTTTGAAGACACACTATACAGAAAGCACTGCGCTATTTGAGATGGAGCCTATTAAAACGCCCCAACGTTCGCGACAGCTCAGCTGAACAAACCAATCACATTGCTGCGCGTGCCCCGGGTCTCTCCCGTTACCCAATAAGAGACGTCTCGATCTTAAACTCCACCCACTTTATTTGTTTCTCTAAGTAACGACGTGTCAGAGATACCGGAAGTGTACTAGTCGTCAGGCCAAAAAGATGGCTTACCAGACATTCCAGCAGGAATATTTACAGATCCCCGTGGTTACAAGGACGTACACGACTGCCTGCGTGCTCACTACGGCGGCTGTTGTAAGTAAAATACGGGTTAAGGCAAAGGAAAACAACAAACAGCGTTTTTGTTGCTGGGAAGTCATGAGAACCGTCTTCGAGAGTTGGCTAGTTAGCTAGCTAGCAAGCTAGTTTAGCGTGTAGCGGTCAGCTAACAGCTGTGAGTGATTATAACATCATGGAGTGTCACAGAAAGCGCTCGGGGCTCTGTGTGTGTGTGTGTGTGGGGGGGATTCGGGGACAGGAAGTGATGCTGTAATGGGCAGAAGGTGTTAGCCGTGGTGCGCGCGTGAGGGGAAAAAGTTCAAATCAGAACAAGTCAGCTGGATCATCTGAGGTCCGATCAGCTCACATGTTCCTGCATCAGCCTGGACGGGCTCCAGGTTTAAAAAATGGATTATTTATTATTTTTATTTTTTTTTTTTAAGAAGGCCACGTCATACGTTTTGTTTTTATCCGTTTCCAGATACACGAACGTTCTGAAACATAATGACCAATTACTTCCGGTTATTTGTTTACACGGAAGAGCTTTAGGACAACTGACATTAATAAGACAAAAAAACCAACCAACCAAACACAAAGAACAACCCCAAACTTTTTTTGTTTTTGCTGTTTGGAACATATGACCTCCTTTAACCTTTCACCCCTGACCCTGGAGACTCCTTCCAAAAAGCCCTACAGTTACATGCGGGGTTACACGTCTTCCCTGTTTGCTCTACAAGTCTCTGTGGATGTTGTTACTGTGGAAATAACACTGAGTCAGCATTACTGTCAGGACCTTCTGACCAGTCAGGTTCCGGAATTCTTTTAATTTGGTTTTTTATATATATATATATATACATGCACACAGTGGACCCTCAACTCACAAACTTAATTTGTTCCGAGACCCTGTTCGTGATGAATGTAAATACAATTAATGTGTTTTAGCCTCAAAAACATGTTTTTAAAGTGTATTATGGGTTTATGTGTGGCAATAAAACATAGAATAAAAT
>JAQMCW010000017.1:11457446-11468721 GCA_030068335.1 Chrysichthys cranchii | reverse complement strand
TTATTTCAGTGACCATTGTGGGTTTTTCTTTCTTTAACGGAAGGGTACCAACAATTTTGTCCACGTCTGTACATTCACCTGTGTGTGTGGTCCAACCTGAAATATAACCCATCAGGCATTTAACTCGACTCGTGTAGATTCCAGCCTGTTGATAAAACTCCCACTGAAAGGCAGAACAATCTGGAAAGGCCAAGTTTACGAACATGGAGCTGTTTTAAATACGAACGAGCAAAAGGGAAGATTCCTCACGTTGCTGTTTAGCTGTTTGTTTAAATCAGCATGTTTTTGTTTAACATCCATCTCTCTCTCTCTCTCTCTCGCATTTCCTCCCCCGCAGCAATTGGAGCTCATTACACCTTTCCAGCTGTACTTCAACCCTGATTTGATATTAAAGCACTACCAGGTGAGTGACCTATTTATTTTTTCCTTCTTCTTCTTCTTTTTTTCAATCTTTCATAAGCCAGCACCGAATAACGTTGAAACACTCCTCATCTCGTCTCGCAGGTATGGCGGCTCGTGACCAACTTTCTGTTCTTCGGCCCGGTCGGCTTCAACTTCTTGTTCAACATGATATTTTTGTATCCTTTTGCGGCACTTTTGCGACCTTCACGAATGCGATGGAGTTGTCGTTTCCCGAGTCCTTAACCTGCTCGTCCCAGGTACCGCTACTGTCGAATGCTGGAGGAGGGCTCGTTCCGAGGCAGGACCGCTGACTTTGTCTTCATGTTCCTGTTTGGAGGCCTTCTCATGACCGTATCCTTGAGCGTATCTCGGTCGTTGATCATTTCTTCCTATAACAGCACCTCCGGTCCTAATTATTTCCAAACCTCTAGGTCGTTTGCTTACCTATTGTGTCTGTCTACCTTAACACGTATGTAGATATTTGGCATGTTTGTGAGTCTTGTTTTCCTGGGCCAGGCGTTCACCATCATGCTGGTGTACGTGTGGAGCAGACGGAACCCCAATGTGCGCATGAACTTCTTCGGCCTGCTCAACTTCCAAGCCCCGTTCCTGCCGTGGGTCCTCATGGGATTCTCCCTGCTGCTGGGGAACTCTATCATCGTGGACCTTTTAGGTGGATATCCCGCTTAGGTCGTCCCATGAGGACTTTTGGTTGTACGAGTGAAGCTCAGATGAATAATATGCAGTTATCCACTAGTTATGCGTGAAGCGTTGGTGAGGATGGTTTTTGATGCGACTTTTTATTGTCCTGCACAGGCATCGCAGTGGGACATGTGTATTTCTTCCTGGAGGACGTCTTTCCCAACCAACCCGGTGGAGGCAGATGGCTAAGAACTCCTTCTTTTCTGTGCGTTTGCAAGCGTTTTATTCCTCTTAAAAAAAAAAAAAATCCAGTGGTACCTTGGTATCCGATGCGGATTGGTTCCAGAGGTGATGTTGAATACCAAGTAATTATTATTTTTTTTAAAGTAGTTCCTATAAAGTCGTTTTTAACAGTAAAAAACATGAAAATACTTAACAGAACTGAGCCTTTTTTGGTAGAAAATCACTTTTAATTAACATTTGGTTGGAAATTTCTTCAAAATATTGCAATTTGTTGAAATCCGTGGAAATCACGAAAAAACATGAGAACGTTGAATACCGCACCGACGTCAATTTCCGAGGGAAAAAAATCTGACGAAATCGCATCGAATACCATGTTGCTTCCGTAATAATAAACACAGCTTTTTTGAAATGATGAGCAACTGACACGTCATACCTCGAACTGGTACAAAACACTGCCTTGTTGAAGGTATAGCTTTAGGCAAGACTTAAACAAATTAAAATTTGGTTAATATGTAAATTCTGACCAATCAGAATCCAGAACTTCAGTGCTCTTGTGTAATCAGATATAACGATATATTATTATACACCTGTGACTCTTCGTCTCTCTGCAGTAAAATGCTTTTCGACACGCCAGAGGAAGATCCGAACTACAACCCCCTCCCCGAGGAACGTCCCGGGGGGTTTCCCTGGGGCGAAGGCCAACGTCTGGGGGGTTAAGCTTCGGCACCTCCGCCGCTCCAAGCACACCTCCATGGACTCCTACTCATATTCTCTTGTGCTGTAAGAAAAGACCGGGACACGATTCGCTCATTCTGAGCGAGACCTGCAGTGTATGCGCGGGTCCTTTTGTTCCCCCTCCAAGCTGCTTGCAAGACCCAAACTGACACTCGGACTGCGCGTGTGGGTTTCCGACAAAACGGGAAAGTTTCAGCACTGTTGCTCATGCAGTTAGTTTGTTATTTTCCGTCTGTGTCGTGCAACAGTGATCACTAATGTGGAGCTACTGCAAACAAACAAACAAAAAAATACGCTGGATTGACTGAAGCCAGAGCAATTGAAATTTTACTTTTTTTTTTTCTTTCTTTCTTTTTTTTTTTAACGAGAATAAATGTGTATATAAAACACACAAGTATCTTAATCTGCTGGCTGAACGTTCTTTCTGGCTGAATGTCAAGAGTCAATCAAATCATTCTGTAAGTTAATAATATTTAGGAAAAAACTGCTTATGAACAGGTTTAATCGCCATATTTGCTTTATTGTTATGGAGTTGGCTTTATTTTATTTATATATATATATATATATATATATATATATAGTTTGATTACATAGCAGCAGGTGGTTCAGTATGCACTGAAATTGCACTTTCGGTTCTATTTTCCACAAGAGTAATCGTCACGCTGGCTTGCTCTGGCTGACTGACAGCTGAAACTATCGACAGAATCAAACTTTCATAAACAACCTCGAGAAAACAAATCCAGAGTTGCCATGGGTGAACGTTTGGATTTGCATCCAGGTGTACATTTTTACATCGAGGGCTTGTAATCCTGTAAACGGAATCTTTTTAAGGTTTAAAGGTTCGAATGTTTTTCCCTGTGTGAGACGCTGATGTGTTTACTGGGCTTGGATTCATGCTTGAAAGAACGAAATTTTTCAGAATTCGCATCATTCATCAGCATCGAGGAAGAGAGAACGTTGATTTTTAAAAAATTTTTTTTTTACATTGAGTACAACCAATAGCATCTGTTGTAAAACCAAGTTTTTATACGTTGGAGAATCAAAAAAGTAAAGGCAATTTAAAAATCTCACGATAACCCAGAGAGCAAAAGACAAAGCATGGAAGGGAGATGCTCGTCTTCTTCAGCGAAGAAGAAATTCAAAAGTCAGTCCTCCCCCAAGAAAATCACGTTAACGTTCTTTGTGGACATGAAGGTTCCTATTCTGGTGCATTTCCAAGCGCATGAGCAAACAATGAACAGTGCAAATTCCTGTGCCTTGCTGCGAAATGAACTTATACCTGCAAATTCGCAGCAAAAGAAGAGGAATGCTGTCCAAAACAGTCTTGCTGCACCAGAACAATGCATGTCCTCATACAACAGCAGAGACAGTTGAGACAGTGCGACGGCTCCGGTTCCAACGTCTTCCACGTCCTCTTTACAGCCTGGATCTGGTGCCGAGCCATTATCACACCTTCGGTCCCCTGAAGGAGGCGCTGCGCGGTCACGGATTCACCTCTGATGATGAAGTAAAGGAAGCGGTGCTCACCTGGCTTCGGGAGCAGCTGAAAAACTTCTTCCCTGCAGGAAGTTAGATCAACGATACGACAAATTCATCATCTCACGGGGGGACTATGTGGAAAAGTGCCGTGTTGCCTTTACTTTTTGATTCTCCCTCGCAGTTTCAGAATTTCACAACTAGTTTTCATTCCAAGAAAGAATTAGTCAGAGTAGCATCCAAACCACTAAACGTAATGCTCAACGTGAGTCTCCCACCACCGTGCTTCACTGTGGGGATTTGTAATGAGCAGCGTCGGGTTTCCACCAAACCTAGCAGTTCATGCTAAGGCCAAAAGATTCCGTTTAGCTCTGATCAGACCGGAGAAGATTTTCCTACAGGTTTGCTGAGTCTCCAAATCACCTTTTATAAAAATCCTCCAAAAGGATTGACCTGTTAAGTCTCACCACTTTACCATAACAACCAGATTTGTGGAGTCTTCAGGTTATGGCACTCCTGTGAGCACCTCCTTCCACCTGAGCTGTGGATCTCCCAAACTCCTTCTGACTAACGCCCTCCTTACTCCTCTTTACTTCACTTTGGGGAAACGGCCTCCTCTAAGCTGAGTTGCGGTACGCCTACGTTTATCGGTTAATGGATTTAATAGTACTCCCCAAGCCCAAAAATAAATATATGTATTTATTATTTATTTACTTTGTTACAGGTTATGGTTACAGCGGTTAAAATTTCAGCAAGAAAGAAATCGAACATCTTTTGATATTTATAACTTTTGAACCTACAAATTTCTAACCGATTAACTAGCTGCTAGAACAACATTAGCTAGCTAGTTAGGACATTTCCTAGACACTTAGCCACAGATATTGCCTTAACCTGACTTGTACATAAAAATTAACTTAAATTGAACTTAATCAACAACAACTACAAAAAAACACTCACAAATTATACTAAGTTGTTCATGAGAGCCTTTCTTTCATGACGTTATCTAGTCCCTGAACGACTCTAGTTCAATTAGTAACATGCTGCTAACTAGCTAGCTGTACCAAACATTTTAGATCACTTGTAATTAAACAGACCATTAACTTTTTTTGATACTTGGAGCAAATAAACAATGATGGTTTCATTGCAATGACAAAAAGTGTGTTTTTCATGACCCGGGCTTGTTCATACGTCCAGCAAAGAAAGCGAGAATGTTAGGCTCACTTGATTTTCGTTAAAAGCTACGTGATGCTTGAACGTAGAGCGTAAATATCGTCCTGTACCATTGTGAGGGGAAAAACATATGTGTGGGAAAAAGCATTTTAATGACATTTTTCTGTTAAATCACTCCTTTAAAGTACAAAAGCGTACAAAACTCACATGCAGATTTGCGAGTGCAGTTACACCGTGCCGCCACTGGGGGAGTTGTCCAGGAAACAAGTAGATAATGTGACAACATGAAGAACAGCTGACTGAAGTTTGTTTACAAAACTTTATAAACAAATATATTTTATTTTCTTCATCAAATAATTGTTTTCATCAGTTTAGTCATCTAGAATTTGCACTTTGCATGAAGGAATCAGTAATATTGGTAAAAGCGTGGTCGTCGATTCTGTCAAATTTTGCAAATACCGCCTCACAGTCCACTAGCTATGTGTGTGTGTGTGTGCGTGTGTGCTGAACAATAAAAATCTGTTGCTCGTATGCAGCCTGGTTGTGTAAATTGGGAAACGAAAAGAAAGTGGCTCAGATGGAGCAACACGCCACTATTCCAGCCAATCACAGGACAGGAGGAAGGTGAGGAAGGGAAGGTGGGGGTGTCCTTGTTAGTGTTCTTGCCTTGGCAATGTGTGTCCATGAATTTGAGGGGCGGAGCTTCTGAAGGTGCCCTGAAGGGAGTTGTGTGTTAGTTTGGTCGTTGAGTTCAAATATCCTCAACCTTCCTCCTGAATGGATGACTGCATTTCAAGTTTAACTTGGAAACCCATGGTTTCATCTGAGCCTAACTCCACCCACTGCATAATTCAAAAAAAAAAAAAAAAAAAAGATAAAAAGTGGGCAACTGGGGGGCCGTGTGAGGCAGGAGTTGCTCAGTGAGTCTGGATTAACATATATTTTGAAAATGAGTTCCACGGACTACCACTCAAGGGCGAAGACGGTACTTTTTTTTTTTTTTTTAAACAAAAGGTTTATAACAAAGATAAGTACCAAATTGTCAACAGATTTTATCCAACAGATTGCATCTTGAGGCATTTTCAACTCCCAAAATGCTGAATTTTAGAAATATGGTGATTTTGTCAAAATTATCACCAGCGTCGATGTGTTTCATTACAATACACCATTTCATTTAGAGCTCAAACAACACATTTAAGCATGCAATACCTCTGTAAATGATGCCGTAGCTCTCATTAGGGATTTTATTTATCTGCGTTTCTCAGAAAGAAAAACCTTTGAGAAGCTGACTCCATGATCCACCTTCATATGATCCAAAGCACTGATTTAGTTTACATTCACATTATATATAAACAGTAGCAAAATAGTGAATTGGTCTATTTAAATATCTAACGCATTAACATCCCTGGGAAATACTTGGATCACAAATTACAAAAGGGTTCGAAAAGAAAAGAAAACAGCAAATTAGACTTCATAAAATCTCTTCGCAAAAAAGAGACATTGACATTCTCGTGAAACAAAGTGCTAATTTCCTGTGCAGAACCTCGGAAAGAAGGTTTGTACTTCTTGGAATTCTCCGTTGTGCAGAAAGATGCCGCTTTTATCCCACATCGTCGTAGTCCTCGTTGTCGGTGTGGAGCTGATCGACGTCGTCGTAGCTTTCTGACCCGTTGTCTGACTCCCCCTCGACCTGAGGGGGTTCCACTTCCAGGTAATCCGGCAACGATGCGGTGTCTCCGCAGCCGTGGTGCACTGCAGAAAGAGCTGTGTGAATGAACACCAACTCGGATGAGATCGGTCTATTTTCTCTGGTGTAGACTTTGTAGCTCAACAAAATGCAATCGCACCAAAAGTGAAATTCAGCATAAACCATACTGCTTTTCATTAGCGATATGCAGGGGAAATGCAGTCATATCGTCCTGAAACGCAATCACTGTCCAAACTCTGAGAAAAGTAGTACTCTGAGAGATGTACAGAGCTTTTTTTTTTTTTTTTTTTACAAATGAAAGATTTTCGTGTGATTGCTTTTCACTCTGGCACTGAATCTTCTCCAAAATTTTCAACCTCCATTTGTCATGCTAAAGAACACCTAGCTTATGGAACCCCACTCACTCACCTTCTGCCGCTTAATCCTGTTCAGGGTTGCCGGGGGGGGGGGCTGGAGCCAATCCCAGCTGACTTCGGGCGAGAGGCGGGGTTACACCCTGGGCAGGTCACCAATCCACCACAGAGCGGCACACAGAGACAGATAACCATTCACACTCACATTCACACTCTCATTCACACCGACAGCAATTTAGAATAGCCAATTAGCCTAATATCCTCTGTGCATGTCTTTGGACTGTGGGAGGAAACTGGAGTACTCGAAGGAAACCCACGCAGATATGGGGATGACATGCAAACTCCACACAGTAAGGCACCAGCAAGCCGCCCCCACGTACACTATACGGGTACCTTATGGGTAATTTAGAGTAGCCAACTGTTTGTCTAATCTGTTTGTCTTTGCGCTACAGGAGGAAACCGGAGCACCCAGAGGGAACCCACACAGGTTAATTTGTTCAAAAGAACTCTTTCAAAGTGCCTTTTAAAAGTTGTTATTTGAGTATGGATGGATAGGTTGATGAACAGAGTATGAAACGAACCCTTCACAAAGGACAGCAGGGGGCAGTACAGACCCGAATCCTTGACCCTCAATAATCCATCCCTAATTTTTGGAAGCGTGTGTGGAAATGTCATAAAATCAAAAGTCTTGAACTTGTAGGTTGGACGTACCATTATGTATATAGCCAAAAACGTATGCAGTTCAGATTCACCAAGCTAACAAACCAGACTTTTTCCACCGCATGCAAATGTTCTTCGGGGCGGTGAACCACTTGTGACTGTGGGTCAGCAAAACCGTGCATGTTTTCTTTTTTTATGGGTGTTTCCCATAAAAAGACAGACAGACAACCATTCACACTCACATTCACACTTACGGGCAATTTAGAGTAGCCAATTAGCCTAATCCCCTCTGTGCATGTCTTTGGACTTTGGGAGGAAACCAGAGTACCCGGAGGAAACCCACGCGGACACGGGGAGAACATGCAAACTCCACAAAGAAAGGCGCCCAGGTCGACCCCAGGGATCAAACCCAGGACCTTCTTGCTGTGAGGCGATAGTGCTAACCACCACACCACTGTGCCACCTATAAGCTCTACTTCTAATTGAATATAATCAGAGGAATTTGTAGTAGTCCATGTGCACAGATCACACACGGATTCCACACAACGTTTGGAAATGTCTAAGTAACTGGAAGTAGTTGAAATTGTCCAACTCCATGTTTGAAAAGTTAAAGCTTTGGTATAAACCTGGTGCATGCTTGCTTTTCTTTTTTTGCTTCATAACCAAAGACAAGAGCATCACACAAAATCCCCCGACCCCTCGCCCTACAAGTGGACACCAGCCTGACATCACAGATGCTTCAAGATACTTCAAGATAATCAAAGGAAAGGTGGTGGCTTTCCACAAGCTTCTTGGACCTCCATCTAAGAACAAAGTGCAAAGTCCAAGACGAACCCCAATGTCATTCGACCTCACCATTTTGAAGGTCGTCCACGTCGTCGTAGCTCTCCGAGGTGCTGTTGTTGTCCTGAAAGCTGATACGGGTCTCGTGGGGACTGCTGCTCACAGGCTTCTGTAAAGAAGCCGGTTCTTCTGCAGCCTTCGGGTTTTCAGGCATCTCCTCATAACTGTTGGTCGCTGCCAAACAATCAAGACAGTACTGGACAATTATTCACCATTATCATTTCTGAGTACTGAACACTAGTGTGTATTATTGAATCTTTTCTTTGTATGTGTGTTTGGCTAAATTTTTTTTAATGCAGTCTGGCAGCGATGCATGAACAACATGGGAATGGCAAAACGAGCAAAAAGGAAGGCGAAAAAAAGAAGTGATACCAAAACAAGGTAGTAAAGAAGGATCTAACTGCGAGTGACAGGAAAGACCGAAACATATGCTCGTTTACTGAAATGCAAATACATAGACTGACTTTCTTCTGAGTATCTCTTACACACGGCCGACCGACGTTCAAACGGCCAAAATCCTTCCAGTCCTTTTACGCGTCGATCGCAAAGCTTCGTTAACGTGTCCGCTTTGGAGATCCAAAAGTGCAAAAATAATGCAGCGAAATTTGCCCGTTAAACATGTCTTTAGATTTAATATATACTTAATATTCGCTCAGCGGAACAAATTTTTTAAAAACTTTATCGCCATCGGTTTGACCACTTTAATAGGAACACCAGTAATCATGAGCATCGACGCGTTTATTTAGTTAGCCAATCGCATGGCAGCAGTACGTTGCATAAAACCATGTGGATAGATACAAGTACAGGACGTTTAGATCAAACATCAGAATGAAGACAAGATGCGATCTCTGTGACTGATTGTGAAACGGTTGCTGGTGCCTAAATGGGCTAGTTGGGGTATTTCAGAATCTGCATATCTCTTGGGATCTTCACACAGTGAACAGTCTTAAGATTTTACTCAGAGTGGGGCGAAAAACAAAAAACATGCTGAAATAATAAGCACTTGTGACAACAACCGCAGTGAGCAGAAAAGCATAACAGGATGCACGACGGGTCAGACAGCGAGGACGACGGCCTACAGCAAGTGCGTAAGCCCACATCAGGTTTCACTAAGGTCAGGAGCAGGAATCTGAAGCTATTAGGGGCACAGGGGCACCGAAACTGGACATCCGAAAAGGAAAAAGACCAGACGACGTTTTTTTCCCCCTTCAGCTGCCTATTTTCTGTGAGCATGTGCCCGGTGCGACCTCTGACTTCACCTCTTTCTGCAACTTTCGTTTTCTCTTTAAAAAAAAATAAAAAATCTGCCCAATACTTAATTCCAGAATAACATCTTTTCATTCTGAAACATCAGGTAAAGCCTGCGTTAGGTGTTAGATATGAATGAATCAAATAAAACAGTTCTAAAATCCTTACAGGACTGTGAGTCAAACTGGGTTCTTGGAGGCAGTGGAGGTCTCACCTCTTCCAGATCCTTTCGTTGAAAAGAGCTGCTCCTGGGACAGAAATACGTCTTAGGACTTTATGTAACTCCAGCCCTTCTTTCTTTTTGTTTTTTTTTTTTTTGTTTTTTTTTTTTTTTTAAAGACTTTTAAGTGAGTTCGTAAAGTTTACAGATTTGCACTTACATTTCATAGCTCGGTTTAGTGTGATCTGCGGACGTCGGGGTGTAATCCGAACCTGGAAGAGAAAAATAATCATAACCTCGTGTCAGATGGTTTAAACAGAGCATAACATTTCCGTTAATGTAGAGGATGTACAAAGCACCCAAGATACCTGGGTTTAAGTTATGTATGTGCAGATAATTGAGAACATGTGAGGATAAGAGCCCTCTTATTGGAAAATACTAAATAAATAAAAACACAAAACCCCAACATGTTATACTTTTTAACTGTTTGCAGCTACATTTAATGCCATGGAACGTCCGTGAAAAAAAAAAAAAGTTAGATCTTGTTCTTACCTCATGACGTCATGACTTAAGACAAGAAAAATGGCATGTTGGAAAGATCGAACAAACGTCCCGCTTGTTACAAAGCACTAACACTGGAGACTCCTTCCACAAACGTTAAAACCGACGTCCGTCTACACCGCATCCCGTTTATATTGTGATTATATGTGGGGTTTTTTTTTTTAACTTTTCTTTTTTTTTTCAGATATTTACCATTCCTTCTTATGCACGAGTTGATGATGATGAATATAATGACTATCACCAAGGCCGAGGCGAAGACACCTCCGATTATTAGCAAGAGAAATACCTTTAATTCCATCCTGGGGATTAAAACACACACACACACACACACACACACACACACACACACACACACACACATAAACATCCAAAAATCAAAAATGTCTGTTTCTCTTTGGTTAGGCCCAAACAACACAACACACACACACACAATTTCTATTTCATTGCAGAGATAAAAATGCTGCCAGTCAGTAACGATGGGCTGTACACTATACACTTATTAACGCCAGCATGTGTGTTTGTATTGGTTCCTCTTTTCTGCGGCTGACCACCAAGCAGCTCAACTTTGCTGAGGCTTATTTATCAACCGAGGTGATGTTTCCTGACAGGAAAAAAAAGCATCATACTCTTGCTATTTAAAAAGCTACTGTGGCTCTTAAAAAAAAAAAAAAAAAATTGTGTGTGTGTGTGTGTGTGTGTGTGTGGGGGTTGTTCTTGCAGCCCCAGAGGTCACAGAGAGCGTTAAATATCTTGACTTTATCTTTGCTTGTAAGGCCTGAAAAAATGGCAAGTCACACGTTATCCGTAGCTGCCAACATCCTGTGCTCAGGAGCAGAAAAACAGAAGTCATTTGCATGCTGTAAACGAGAATTTATTTGAAAGAGTAATCCTGAACGCAAGGAGATTTAACTGAAAATGTTCCTTTAGCGCCGAGGCTAGGCTAAGAACTCCGCTGAGCCCGAAGACTGGGTGAAATGAATGATAAAGACAATGCAATTAAATGCACTTTAAATAAAGGCATGCTCTTATTTCACATCATGGCCTGGAAAGATAAATGCTATCTTTTAGGAGTTT